>QRDG01000075.1:277404-508639 GCA_012064385.1 Puccinellia tenuiflora
GTGTTTCCTTCGAGCGCTTGTGAGCCGTTGGATCAGCACACGGATCGTGTGTTTCCTTCGAGCGCTTGTGAGCTGTTGGATCAGGGCCTTTAGTACCGGTTCGTGTTACCAACCGGGACTAAAGAAGCACACGGATCGTGTGTTTCTTTCAAGCGCTTGTGAGCCGTTGGATCAGGGGTGTGTTTCTTTAGAGCGCTTGTGAGCTGTTGGATCTGCACTCCCACCTCATCCACAGGTACACCTTCTAATCGCCTATAAATAGCGACGTCCCTGCAGCGAAACGGCACACAACGAGCGTCTACCTTTGCCACCGAACCCAATGGTTGGATTTAGCCTACCCGCTGGCATGTTCCCTAACACAAGCCCTCGGGTAGGTTGAATCCAACCACTGGATTAGGGTGACACAATGATGAATTGCCGAGGAGGTTGAATCCAAGCAGCGGCAAGGCGCTCTGATCATCAGTTCATCGACCGAATACAAATCAAACGGTTTCACCTGCATACGCCCTACGGTGCATTTGATATGCGGGCACTCTCTAGCCACAGTAGGGTTGTATGCAGGTGATACCGTGTGTTTTGTTCTATCTAGAAATCCTTCAGTTCATCGACCGAATACGGTTTGTATGCAGGTGATACCGTGTGTTTTGTACACAAACTTCTCACCAGTTTTTGTCAACACTCATACATAAAAAGGTTTGAGAACACTCATACATAAATTGTTTTATATACTATTACACTCATACTTAGATCATGATCGCTTCTTCGGCCTTAACCGTGTGTTTTCACTGTGAATGGCGGAATTTCATCAAACTTATTATAGTCTGTTGACATGTCTGTCTTGTCCTCGACTCCCGCGATGTTTCTTTTTCCTGAAAGAACTATGTGACGCTTTGGCTCATCGTGTGCTGTATTTGTTTCCTTATCTTTTCTTTTTTTCGGTCTAGAGCTCATGTCCTTTACATAGAAAACCTGAGCCACATCATTGGCTAGGACGAATGGTTCAGTCTCTGTACGCAAGATTCTTGAGATCCACTGTTGTCATTCCGTACAGCTGGTCGACCTTTACCCCTTCTCCATTCATGTTGACCCAACTGCACCGAAACAAAGGGACCTTAAAAGTAGGTCCATAGTCAAGTTCCCATATCTCCCTATGTAACCATAGTATGTGTCCTTTTGTCCATTCTCGTCTGTTGCATCAAAGCGAATACCACTGTTTTGGTTGGTACTCTTTTTATCTTGGGCAATCGTGTAAAATGTATTCCCATTTATCTCGTACCCTTGGAAAGTCAATACAGTCAAAGATGGTGACGCGGCCAATAAGTAGAGTTGATCTCCAACATCGGTGTCATTCATGAGATGTAATCGCAACTAACTGCCGAAAGTCTCCATGTGTTTTTGTTTAATCCAGGAGTCAGGCTTCCCTGGGTTTTTGGAGCGTACATTATTCTTGTGTACCTCGATATACGGAGCCACGAAGGTGGAACTTTGTAGAACTGTGTAGTGTGCTTGAGTGAAAGAATGCCCGTCCCTACATATCATTGCTTTCTTTCCTAGCGCGCCTTTTCCACTAATTCTCCCCTCATGCCGCGATTCAGGAAGACCAATCGACTTAATGTCGGGAATAAAGTCAACACAAAACTCAATGACCTCCTCTGTTCCATAGCCTTTGGAGATGCTTCCTTCTGGCCTAGCACGGTTATGAACATATTTCTTCAATACTCCCATGAACCTCTCGAAGGGAAACATATTGTGTAGAAATACAGGACCGAGAATTGCAATCTCGTCGACTAGGTGAACCAGGAGATGCGTCATAATATTCAAAAATGATGGGGGAACACCAACTCAAAACTAACAAGACATTCTGCCACATCCTTCTGTAACCTTGTCAGACTTTCTGGATCGATTACCTTCTGAGATATTGCATTGACAAATGCACATAGCTTCACAATGGGTACTCGAACATTTTCCGATAGAAGCCCCCTCAATGCAATCGGAAGCAACTGCGTCATAATCACGTGGCAATCATGAGACTTTAGGTTTTGGAAATTTTTATCTGCCATATTTATTATTCCCTTTATATTTGACGAGAAGCTAGCCGGGACCTTGATACTGCTCAGGCACTTAAAAAATATTTCCTTCTCTGCTTTCGTAAGAGCGTAGCTGCTTAAGTAATGACGCCCTTTATCCGTATGCTTGTTGTTTGGGTCTTTCATATGCTGCTGGTCCTCCCTTGCTTCCGGTGTATCTTTTGTCTTCCCATACACGCCGAGGAAGCCTAGCAGGTTTACACAAATATTCTTTGTCACGTGCATCACGTCGATTGAAGACCGAACCTCTAGGACTTTCCAATAGGGTAGCTCCCAAAATATAGATTTCTTCTTCCACATGGGCGCGTGTCCGGTAGCGACGTCTTTCGAAACAGAATGACCGCCAGGACCCTTTCCAAAGATTACTTCTATGTCCTTGACCATACCAAATATAACATCACCATCAGGGAGCTTAGGCTTCTTCCGGTGATCTGCCTCACCATTGAAATGCTTGCCTTTCTTTCTTACGGGGTGACTGCCTGGAAGAAATTGACGACACCCCAGGTACACGACATTCTTACATTTTTCCAAATATGTACCTTTAGTCTTATCTAAACAGTGCGTGCATGCGTTGTATCCCTTGTTTGACTGTCCTGAAATGTTACTAAGAGCAGGCCAATCATTGATGGTTACGAACAGCAACGCTCGTAGGTCAAATTCCATCTGTTTGTGCTCATCCCACACACGTACACCTGGTATGGCCCACAACTGCAAAAGTTAATCAACTAATGGCCTTAGGTACACATCAATGTCGTTGCCAGGTTGCTTCGGGCCTTGGATGAGAACTGGCATCATAATGAACTTCCGCTTCATGCACAACCAAGGAGGAAGGTTGTAGATACATAGAGTCACGGGCCAGGTGCTGTGACTGCAGCTCTGCTCCCCAAAAGGATTCATACCGTCTGTACTTAGACCAAACCATAAGTTCCTTGCGTCACCTGCAAAGTCTGGGAACTCTCTCTCGATTTTTCTCCATTGAGACCCATCGGCGGGGTGTCTCAACTTCCCGTCTTTCTTACGCTCTTCTTTGTGCCATCGCAACAACCTGGCATGCTCTTTGTTTCTGAACAGACGTTTCAACCGTGGTATTATAGGAGCATACCACATAACCTTAGCAGGAATCTTCTTCCTGACGGGCTCGTCATCGCCCTCAACATCACCAGGATCATCTTGTCTGATCTTGTATCGCAGTGCATTGCATACCGAACATGCATCCAAATTCTCATACTCCTCACCGCGGTAAAGGATGCAGTCATTGATGCATGCATGTATCTTATGCACATCTAATCCTAGAGGGCAGATAGCCTTCTTTGCTTCGTACGTAGTCTCGGGCAGTTCGTTATCCTTTGGAAGCTTCAGCTTCATTATTTTCAGTAACTTTTCAAATCCCTTGTCAGATAAACCAGTCTCTGCCTTCCATTTCAGCAATTCCAGTGTGGTACCGAGCTTTGTGCTGCCATCTTCGCAATTTGGGTACAACAACTTTTTGTGATCCTCTAGCATGGCCTCCAACTTCAGCTTCTCCTTTTCTGTATCGCATTCTCGTTGTACATCGGAAATGACCCGACCAAGACCATCGGCATGCTCATCTGGCGTCCGTTGTTCTTCACCTCCTTCTTCTTCATTGTCTTCCATCGCAGTATCACCGTATTCTTCAGAGAACATACAATAGTTCTCATCATCATTTTCTTCTTCATCGTCTTCCATCATAACCCCTCTTTCTCCGTGCTTGGTCCAACAATTATAGCTGGGCATGAAACCTCTCCGAAGCAGGTGGCCTTGAAGGGTTTTCGAGGAAGAGTGCTCCTTAACGTTCCGACAGTCCACACATGGACAAGGCATAAAACCATCCTCTTTGTTTGTCTCAGCCACATGGATAAATTTATGCAAGCCTGCAAGAAAATCAGAACTACGTCGATCGCCGTACATCCATCGCCGTCGGGCATCCATCTGCATATCATATAATTAAGCTTATCAAATACAATTAAAATACATGTTCAATACTGAAATGACCACCGTATATCGACACATGCAAAATTTGTATCAATTACAGATGAAATTAAAAGACAAAGCTAGGTTGCTAATTAACCTCGATCGATCGGAGGAAAGAGAGAGGACAAAGCCTAAGGGTGGCTCGGGCACCTCATATCATTTTGTGTGAACTGAAATGTGGCTCGGGCATTTCATCGAACACCTCTAGTGCATAGCAAAGGAAAAAAAACTAGCACCCACCTCTCACACCTCCTAGCAGAAAAAAATAGAGGAGTAGATCGGCTGGCTGCTGGCTTTATAGGCAGGGGACTATTAGTCCCGGTTCGGGCTACCAACCGGGACTAATGCTCTGCCGGAGCTTTAGTCCCGGTTGGTATCCCGAACCGGGACTAATGCTCCCACTATTAGTCCCGGTTAGGGCTACCAACCGAGACTAATGCTCTGCCGGAGCTTTAGTCCCGGTTGGTAGCCCGAACCGGGACTAATGCCCCCAGCCCAACCGGGACTATTGGCTCACGGCGCGGAGGCAGGTCGAACCGGGACCAATGCCAGGCATTGGTCCCGGGTGGTGTTGCAACCGGGACTAATGGCTCTCCAGCCCCCTTCCCAAAGCCTCATTTTCTACTAGTGTATGTGACGTGTTCAAACACTAAATAAAAATAAATCAGGTATGATGTGGTACAGAGTTAGGAGTTCACTATAATTATATGTAGAATCAATATAAGATTAATCTGGCCAAGGAAACTATTTTGCGTTAAACAAACATGAACTAACACTTGATAGCTTAGCTTTCAACGGACACAATGTGTTCTGATATTCAAAACATTCGTGGCAAGAGTGGTCAATGTATGCAACTGTTATTTTTATGTATAGCAGGTATATAAGTTTGCTACTGATGATTCTCATTCGAGTCAAGGTATGTTTCTGAGGACACCACCAGGCATAATAGCACACACTTCGTTTATATTCATGTGTGTTTGTTTTCCTTTCTACGGTTATTGCACTTGGAGACACCACATAACATAAACTAATAGGTGTTTCAAATAATACGACCCTTAGCGAAAAAACAAAGGCATACAAGCAAATAAAATTGTCTCATAGTTTCAGCATACAATCAACATGATTACATTTATTTGATAGATATTTTAGTGGTAAAGGGATATTCACAAACTTTAAAGAAGATGCCGAGCAAATTTTGAAGACTGTTGCCGAAAATAACAATTTTTAAAGGGCGACGAGAGTTGAACACAACTAATATAATCATATATTTTTAGTACATAATGAATATCTACAAGATCATTAAATTATTTTTTCAACCATTTTATAGCACAACTATTGGATAAAGTTAACAATAAAGATGTTGCCCGCTCATGTGCGGAGGCCACTTTGCTAGTTGTATATAATGAAAATACTTCATGCTTTGTGTTTCGTGTGTTGCTTGCTTCCCTCGCGGATCCTAAACTTTTATGTGAACATGTCGTTCTAACATCGGCGAGTTCAGCCCACGAGCGTGTAAGCACCAGGCGTTGGTATGTTGGGACCGGCCCGGAACAAAGCTAACGGGTGTTGCACCTCGTGGGGTGGTAAGGACCCTCGAGAGCGATTTCTGAGGATCCCCCCTTAACGCGCGAACTGTCCACAGAAGTTGAAAATGGCTCGGCGAGGTATGCAAGGGAGATGAGCAGCAGAGCAAGCTGGGACGCAATGTAGACTTAGTTGTGCCCTGCAGAGGGGAGTCGTGCATAGCTTGCTTGGCTTCAAGCCTCGGGGAGGCGTGTCCGTGGCGACCTTGTTGGGCTCAGCGAGGATTTTTGACCGAGGGGCCTGATTGCCCTCGCCGAGGCTTGCCTGCATAGGGTTCCCTCGGGGAGGGTGGGTTGTGGCTCCACGGCGACTTCGGGTGATTTTTGGTTCACGGCGACTAAGGCCAGAACGACGGGATGTTCGCGGCGAACGAGGCCAGAACGGATTTTGTGGTTCGCGGCGACTAAGGCCAGAACGACAGTACGTTCGCGGCGACCGAGGCCAGAACGGATTTTGTAGTTCGCGGCGACTGAGGCCAGAACGGATTTTTTGGTTCACGGCGACTAAGGTCAGAACGACGGTACGTTCGCGGCGACTAAGGCCAGAACGGATTTTTGGTTCGCGACGACTAAGGCCACAAAGACAGTACGTTCGCGACGACTGAGGCCATAACGGATTTTATTGGTTCGCGGCGACTAAGGCCAGAACGACAGTACGTTCGCGGCGACTAATGATAGAACGGATTTTTTGGTTCTCGGCGACTAAGGCCCGAGAGACAGTACGTTCGCGGCGACTGAGGCCAGAACGAATTTTTTGGTTCACAACGACTAAGGCCAGAACGACAGTTGTGCGACAAAGGCACATGTTTTACTTTGGAGCGAAGATTTTTGTTACATTTGGCGAGGCCAAAAAAATCAAAAAGTTGTTCCTGCAGCATGGGCGGGGAGCTCCGCCGGCGAGCTCGTACCGCTAGCTCATGGGTAGAACTTGCAAAGGCGCTGGATATTCCACGGATTCAGCACCGGGACTCCAACCTGCCTTGCTGCGCCAGGTCTGGCGATGTGGACGACCCTGAATGGCCCTTCCCAAATCGGTGAGAGCTTGTGGAGGCCTTCTCGGGAAAGGATCTTTCGCAAGACTAGGTCACCGGCTTCAAGTGTGCAAGGGCGTATATTGCGGCTGTGATAGCGGATCATTGCTTGGCGCCTAGCTTCCTCGAGGAGGAGAAGGTCTTCTTCCCACAATCCATCTTGTTGAGCCTCATCGAAATCTAGGACTCGGGGAGATCCTTGCTTCAGCTCGATGGGGAGGACTGCCTCTGCTCCATAGACGAGGAAGAAGGGTGTCTCGCCAGTGGGCTTGGTTGCTGTTGTGCGGATCGACCAATGCACAGATGGGAGCTCTCAATCCAGCTCTTGCCGTGGGCCTTTACCTTGTTGAAGCTTCTAGTCTTGAGTCCTTTCAGTACCTCGGCGTTGGCGCGCTCTACTTGATCGTTGCTTCGCGGGTGAGCGATGGATCCGAAGCAGATCTGAGTGCCCAGGCTGCCTCAGTAGGACCGGAACTGGCCGCTGGTGAACTGAGTGCCGTTGTCCATGATGACACGGTTGGGAACGCCAAAGCGGCACACGATGCCCTTGATGAACTTGACAGCGGACTTGGCCAAGATTGTGTGGACCGGTTCCACCTCGGCCCACTTGGTGAATTTGTCGATGGCGACGTAGAGGTAGCAGTACCCCTTGAGTGCTCGCGGGAAGGGCCCCAGGATGTCCAGCCCCCAAACTACGAATGGCCATGAAAGGGGGATGGTATGGAGGCCCTGCGCTGGCTGGTGCATCTGTTTGGCGTGGAACTGGCATGCCTCGCAGGACCTGACGAGCTCGATGGCGTCCTAGAGAGCGGTAGGACAATAGAAACCATGGCGGAGAGCTTTCCCGACGAGAGTCCTCGCCGAGGAGTGGTGGCCGCATTCTCCCTTGTGTATGTCGATGAGGACTTCGCAGCCTGTCTCGGTGGTGACGCACAGCAAGCCGGCCCCGTTAGGGTGCTTACGGTACATCTCTTCATCTTTGATGTAGTAGAGCTTCGCTTGGCGAGCGACGCGCTCGGCTTCTGTTTCATCATCTGGTAGTATGCCGTCCTTGAGGTAGCGCCTGATATCGGCCGCCTAGCTTGGGTCCTGTTGGGTCAGCACCATGAGCAGGCGGGCACCAGTGGGTGTGCCACAATCGGTTGAACCCGTCAGGGGTGGGGTAGCAACTGCTCGTCAGGGTCGCGTCATTGTCGCCTGGTGGAGCAACTGACGCCTTGTAAAGCCGTTCCTCGAAGACGCCTGGGAGCTGTTGCTACCGCTTGGACGCTCGCTTGGCGATGTCGTCCGCCTCCGAGTTTTCTCCGCGAGGGATGTGTACCAACTCCATGCCGCAGAAGCGCTTCTCATACTTGTGGACCTCCTCAAGATAGGTGGTCATGTGGGTCCTTGGCCATGTAGCTCTTGTTGGAGAAGTTGACGAGGAGCTGCGAGTCGCCCTTGATGATGATGCGGTTGACATCGAGGTTGATCGTGGCTCGGATCCCGGCGAGGAGTCCCTCGTACTCGGCGATGTTGTTGGAGACCTTGTCCTCGTCCTTGAAGTGAAGCTGCACAGCGTAGAAGAGCTTGTCGCCCATCGAGGAGATGAGTACGGCACCAGCCCCTGCGCCCTCCTGTGCAAAGGCGCCGTCGAACTTGATCACCGAGCGGTGGGGAGCCTCCTTCTCCGGGAGAAGAGGTTCCTCGTCATGGTCCCCTCCTACGCTAGGTCGGTCCACTTCTTGTTGGTAATTATATAGTTGGGTGGTGCCCCGAGCTAAGGCGTGGATGTAGCAAGAGACAGCTTTTCCCTCAGTGAAGAACCAAGGTTTAATCGAACCAGTAGGACTTTGAAATCAACAACGAGGTGCCCATCAACGATCTCTGGCGTGGAATCGTCAACGAACGCGGATCTGCACACACTCAAACAATTAATTTGCCCCCAACGTCAGGAAGGTTCTCAATCTTCCCAATCTGCTGAAAACAAAGCAGTTAAACGTATAGTGTAGTGAAAGGATTTATGAAAACGGACCAGGGAGCAAGTGATTGTGGAAAGCAAGTAAATGAGATTGTAAACAATGTAAAAATATGGACCGGGGGCCATGGGTTCACTAGTGGTGTCTCTCCAATAAATAAAACACTCATATAAAGGGTAAACAAATTATAGTTGGGCAATTGACAGAATTATGACACAAACTTAATCTAGCTATATCAAAGTGTACACGGTAATATTCATGTAGGCATCACAACAAGGAATAAATACCGCCATCCGACTGCATCTTTGTCTAAAAAGTCCACCTAGGGATCGCTATCCAGCCTGTCACCCATCGGTATTAAGTCGTAAGCGACAGACAATTGTATTAAGTAAAGCGTATGATGTAAGCAACATTTATAATCACGTAGACATAAACACCGTTGTTTTACCCTTAGTCGCAACAGCACACCCTCGTCCTTAGATGTTTCTATCACTCGTGCCTAGGCACAAGAGGGGGCATGAACCAACTATCTAGCATCAATACTCTCTCTTGGAGACATAAGCAATCACTTGGCCAAAGCAACTACACATATCGGAGAGCATGCAAGAACATATATTAATAACTAAGAACCATGCACAATCTGATCATAACTTCATAATCCATCGGATCCCAACAAACATATCATATAGCATTATAAACAGTCGATCTTGATCATTTAGGGCAGCTCACAAGATCATAAACATGAAACACAAGGGAGAGAGACAACCATCTAGCTACTTCTTCCCGGTGGAAGGCATGGCGATGTACAGCCCTTCGGGATCGATCTCCACTCCGGCAGCGTGCCAGGAGCAACTTCAGAATCTCCCCGAATTAGGTTTCGAGGAGGCGGCGGCGTCGGGTCGTGTTTCTGGAAAATAAGCGTCGCCCTGATGATTTTAGGGTTAAAGGGTTTTTATAGGCGTCGAAGCAGGGGCGGGTCCCACCCACGGATGTAGGTGGGGCCGCGCCCAGCTGCCGCCCCTGGCCCCTGGGTGACCCCCAAGGTCGCCCGTTTGGTCTTCATCTTCCTTTTGTCGCATAAAAAATCGTCGTAAATTATTGTCCTATTCCGAAAATATTTCCAGAAGTAACTTTTCTGAAATAGAAAACAGCAAAAACAGGGAACTGGCACTAGGCATCTTATCAATAGGTTAGTCCGACAAAAAACATAAAAATAATGTAATAAAGTAATAAAAACATGTCACAACGGTATATAACTACCATGGAACAATCAAAAATTATAGATACACTTGACACGCACTAGTAGGAAAAGGCTTATAGGTGGATCACTTAGCCGTGGACCACCACGAGTATATAGCCGTGGCGCACCTGACACAGATGCGCCACGCGTAGGCCATTACCCGTGGCGCACCAAAATAGTGGTGCACCACGGCTAAGTGCGTGCTGGGTCGACGGGGGGACACCCTCCTTAGTCGTGGCGCACCCAAACATTGTGCGCCACGGGTAAGAGTATAGCCGTGGTGCACATTATTCCAATGCGCTACCAAAATAATTGTCCCGGAGCCAAATTTTGACTCCACATAGCCGTGGCGCACCAAACTTTGGTGCGCCACGGGTAACCTCTTAGCCGTGGCACATCACCATTTTGGTGCGCCACAAGTAAGTTTGCTGCTTAAATTTGTGCTCCCATGCACCAACCCCCCTTGATCGCCTTTTCAGTTTTAGAAAAGCTAAAAGAAAATGTTAAAAAATTCAAAAAATAAAATCCTTTGAGATCTAGTAATGTTACATAACATAGTTGGTAGGAAAAATAATAAACATGAATTTTGGCATATTTTACAAAAAACCGTTATGGAAGAGTAAATCGGCGATAACTTTTGCTTGTGAATTTGGATTTTGATGTTTAATACCTTAAAAAAAAACTAGACGGAAAGTTACATCCAAATCAAATGGCCTACGACCTTTTGACACTACTACAGAATAGGCTATCAGTGACGGGCTCAAACGGCCCATTAGTGACGGGCAAAGCGCCTGTCACTAATAACTAGTCACTGGTATCGGCTTACTAGTGACAGGCTAGTGCCCGTCACTAGTATGTGTTTACTAGTGACATGCATTTACATGTGCCCGTCACTAGTTAGTTATCACGATAGGGCTTTTATCTCATAGGGCTTTTATCTCATCATTAGCGACAGGTACTTTCGTAGTTCAGTAGTTTGCCCGTCACTAGTAAATATTTTAGGAACAAAAAAAATATTGCATTTGCACAGCGATAATACAGTATGATCATGAACACTCATAGATAACAAAATATGATCATAAGTACTACAAAGTGGAATTAACATGTGGAATTAACATCGATAGCACAATAACCCAAACAAGTTTGCTGCAATTTTCACATCAGCCAACTCCTGTAAAACGTCAAAACTTCCACCATATGCTTTCTAGGACTCATCAGTTCACATCACAGCCGGCGCACAGCACCATCCAATTTTAGCTTTTCAACATTCATCTGCATCAGGCGAAAAATAGAAGACTTATTCAGTAATAGAACTGCATGTACCAAGCCGGTGGTAATCTAAAACAGAAACCATGGAAGCCAACTGAACAGGTCGTATGCCACAGAATAACAGCAACAAAAGCACCTATTCAAGCATTCTGTTGCAATCAAACACGGTAAATATATATAATTAATAGCTGAAAGGTCAAGTAATTTTTAGATTTCAAGTTGTGCTAATAACCTTAATACTATGAGTTGAACAGAAGTGATTCTGCAAGACAGTTTGGGTAGGTTTAGATTAGATTCCCTAACTCTATATTTCAACGCCCAGAAAATCATGTAATCAGAAATGTCTTAGGTGGGAATTCATTGAGCACCTAACAAAAACAATCAGAGTGAAACTTGAGAACAGAATGTCATGTAATCAAGTACTACATGGATCCAAGACCATGATTCATAGATACAGGCAAGAGGTAAGTCCAGGAACGACATCACGCCCAATGTTTCTGAAAAAGGAGGGGCAATCAAATAAAGCCATTCCATACATTTTGAACACAAAACTGGACTATTCATGTGTTAATGCGTAAATACAAATCAGATTTCACAGCAGGCAGCACAATTGCAATCAAATAAGGTGCGGAGGCAGAACATTTACCATAATGTACACACTACATGATTAATCAAAACTAACTAGAAACTCTAGTGAGACGCTCAGGGGCAGAACAATTACATGTACATCAAAATTTGTCATGCATCTTGTACACGAACAAACTTGAACATAACAGGTATCTAAACAAAGTAAAAAATATATATGGAGCGCATCCCATTCCCTATACAGGTATGCACAAGATTTATGCTGCGGAATGGTGGTTTGAATACCTTAATGATTACGGTGATACATTAATGTTTACAAGCTTTAAGTGTGATCTGTGTACAAGAATTTCATGTTGATGTACTCACTTCAAAGAATATTTGCGGAAAACATTGTGAAAACCTGATGACCCAAATCATTTATGGCCGGGGGATGATCTCCACCGGTAACCACATTCAACGTGATAAAAAGAACCAATAATTTACAAGGAATGCATGGAGGAGGAGGTGGAGGAGAGGGAGCTCACCTGGCAGCTGCAGGTTGCGGATGTCACCGGCTCAAGAGCTCGACATCACGGGAGAAGCAGCACACGAGCTGAGCGTCGACGATACTTGGTGTGAGAATCTGCAGGCTCAACAAATGAACAAATGCCCAAACTGAGTTCATGCTTTAGACTCAGATAATTCAAAGACTTGCCCAAAGTGTAACCTAAACTTCAAATATTACTCCAGGTTTCATGAAATATGCATTAGTGTGCATGGATATTATGAAATTCCAGGAAATAACTTTCAGTTTGAAACTGTGAGATTTTTTTTTAAATATCCAAGGAAATGTTTAGTGCTACTAGTGTTGGCTAGTCCCTGATGAACTACTCTGAACTCACAGGTTAGTGGTGCATGGATTCAGATTTCAAATGAACTCACAGTAATCAGGCAAGAAATTAACTACTTGGATATTAAAACTGTCATATGCTAATCTGCATAGCCTGGAACAATTAGACATAATGTAACAAATGGATTTATAGTTCTTCACTAACGATGACAATGACCTGCACTTTAATAATCCAAATAAAGTGCCAACAGAGAAGCAGACACGGGTTCTTTGCATTGATCTTTATCTTAAAAGGGAAAGGCCTAGTGCACATCCACTTTGCTGCTGATCATCTAACTATCAATTCGATGGTTAGGTCTTGTCGCCAAGCTGCAGTGGCTAAGACAGTAGACAGGGCATGAAAAGTAGCAGAGAATCAGACCAGCGGCAGGAGCAGGTGCGAGGAAGCAGCAGTAGCTCGAGGGCGTTGTCGCCGGCGGCAGCAGTAGCCGGGCAGGCGAGCACCAGATCCTTTCGCCACCACTCCTGCATCACGACGAGCTCCTCTCTCCGGACGCGGTCACCGGCGGCTCGCACGTGCAGCCTCGCTGATTCGATCTGCAACCATGGATGCCGGCCTGGAGATGGAGTGGACGAGTACGCCCGTCCGGATCTTGGGGAAGGAGGAGGAGGCCAGCCAGAGATCGGGCTGGAGGGAGCCACGCTGCAGCGTCACCTTGCCGGATTCCTGCTGGGCTAGGGTTCGCCTTGGCAGCCACGGCTTAGGGGTTCCGCACCATGGGACGGGTGGAAGAAGAAGAGGGTGACGGGGCTGTGGTCGGCGGAGGGGTGCCGGGTGGAGGAGGAAGAGGAAGAGGGGTGCCGGTGCCGGAGCCGGCCGAGATCTGTCGGATGCATAGGGGGGGGAGGAAGGAGAGGACGGGTCGTGGCGTTGGTTACTTGGTGGTGAGAGGGAGGCGTGGTATAGGGGTGCGTGCGTTTCGTGTGATTCGGGAGGTATGTTTTGGGGCATTGGATCGGTGAGAGTTGGACGGCTCGGATTGCAATCTGTGGGAGGCCGGTTCCTGCATTTTCATTGGTTCCTGCAAACTACTGGTTCCTTTCAGCCGGTCTGCACACAAAATAAACTACTTCCTCCGTCCCAAAAAGGATGTCACAGATTTTTTCCATTTATGAATGTATCTATATGTAAAACACGTCTAGATACACTCGTGGATGGAAAAAGTTGTGACATCCTTTTTTGGACGGAGGGAGTAGCTACGGCCACTTTTATGAGTCTGTCACTGATCATATTATTATCGGTGACAGGCATTTATAAATGTCCGTCACTAAATAATTTTTACTCTTAGCTAACCTCAACAAAAAATTCTAGTGACAGTCATTTTTATAAGCCTGTCACTAGTATTTTATACTAGTGACAGTCTTATTCTCGTCCGTCGCTAATACTACTTAGTAGTGACAGACACGTTTTTGCCCGTCACTAACCATCTGTGGCTATAAGCCTTTCTGCAGTAGTGTGAGCTGTTTTCAGTATACAGAATCCCAAAATTCGAAAGGGAATACATAGTTTTTTGACGTTTAAGATTTCTGTGCAAGAAAATAATGAAGAGCCTCTCTTACCCGTGGCGCATGAAGAGATGGTGCGCCACAGGTACTTATATAGCCGTGGCGCGCCAATATGAGATGCGCCACGGGTAACCTGCGGGGCACAATCCGCGTGCTCACCATCCGACGGCTCCTAGTGATTTAAACAAACACACGATCCGTGTGCTTCATGATCCGACAGCTCCTATTCATCCCAACCTCCCACCTTTTCTCCTTCACTTATCCTCTACCTTATCCTCTCCCTTGCCTCTCCCTTCTCCTCTCCCTTACCTCTCCCTTCTCCTCCATCCTCCTCTCTCCACCGTAGGCCGGCGAGCACCTCCACGCTGCTGAGCTTCTCCACGACGGCTAGCGAGCACCTCCGTGATGGCGTCCACCTCCACGCCAACGAGGACCGACGGCCGGCGAGCACCTCCGTGATGGCGTCCACCTCCACGCCGACGAGGACCGACGGGCGGCGAGCACCTCCGCGATGGCGTCCACCTCCACGCCGACGAGGACCGACGGCCGGCTAGCACCTCCGCGATGGCGTCCACCTCCACGCTGGCGAGGACCGACGGCTGGCGAGCACCTCACTCCGGCAAAGACAGACGGCCGGCGAGCACCTACACGCCGGCAAGGACCAACGGCCGGCGAGAACCTCCACGACGAGCATCTCCACGACGTGATGAGCACCTCCACGACGACCTCCATGTCGCGGCACCCGGAGGACGGGAGCTTCTGGACACGCCGACGTGGGCGGTGGCCGGTGGCTCTTTTTTTAAAATTTGGAAATTCATAGTCGTGGCGCACCAAAACGAGGTGCGCCACGGGTATGTGCATATAGCCGTGGCACACCTCGTTTTGGTGCGCCACGGGTATATAAACATAGCCGTGGCGCACATTTTTTTGGTGCGCCACGGCTAAGTATATACCCGTGGCGCACAAGGACCCTGCGCCACGGCTATTGTGTTACCCGTGGCGTGGCAATCCGTGGCGCAGGGGGCTGTGCCAAGGGTAACACTTTTTGGTGCGGCACGGGTAAGCTATTTCCTGCTAGTGACGTATCAACATCCCCAAGCTTAACTCCTACTCGTCCTCGAGTAGGTAAGTCATAAATAAAACTAATTTTTGAAGAGACATGCTACTAGCATAACCTTGATCAAATAGTAATGTAAAGCACATGATATGAATAAAGTGATCCAAAACAATTGTCTATATTTGTTAATCATGCAAACAATGAGTAAACAAGTTGCATCATTTAACCAAAACCTTTCATGAATAGTACTTTGGAGACATGAAAGAATAAAGATTAACCTAACATGAAAGTCTTGAAGGTAATATTTTCTTGTCAAAAGTATTTGAAGTCAACACAAAGGAAGATGCAAGTCTCAGCATTGCTTCAACTTTCAACATGCTTATCTTATAGATAATGTAAACATAAAGAATCATGATTAAGCATAAAGATGCAATATAATCAACTCCCAGAGTAAGTGTTGCAAGCTTGCTTTGAGTAGATAGAAAGATTAGGAAACTCACTCAACATAAATTAAAAAAAAGGCCTTCGCAGAGGGAAGCAGGGATTAATCATGTGTTAGAGCTTTTTATTTTTTTTATTAAACAGAAGTAAAACAATTTTGAGATATGCATGCTTTCGTCAATGAATCCACAACAAAGAAATCCGTTAGTCCCCCGTACCAAGCAAGACTTTTAGACTTGTGAGAGCGGCTCCCATAGAGGAACGAGTATATTCCTCTTTCTCCTTTGTTTATCACTAACCAATGTTTGACCGATTTCTCAGGTTGCATTGTGTGAAGGAGATATTAATGATCGGTTGAATTTATATTTTGTGGGCTGGGAACCCTTGGCCAGCTCTCGGCAAATTTAAGTGAGCACGTAATCCATGCTCACCAGGTGAAAGGAGGGAAATTACCTTGGTTGACACAGGATATAACAAACATCCTCACTACTTCCTCATGAGCTAAAAACAAAGACACAAATTGGAGTATTTTAAAGTTTTAAAGGTAGCACATGACAAATTTACTTGGAATGGCACGAAATACCATGTATAGGTAGGTATGGTGGACACTGCTGGAAAGATATTTGGCTCAAGGAGTTTGGATGCACGAGCAACATTCCCGCTCAATACAAAGTTTTTGGCTAGCAAAGGATATCAAAGCAAAAAAAAGCACTAGCAACCAGAACAAGAATGACTATAGAACATACATTAAGCATAAACACACAAACTCTACACTGTCTTCCTTGTTAACCAAACTTTCATTTGATGAAAATACTTGACTATCAAACTTGCAAGTATGAAGAAACTTTATAAATTCAAGCTTTAACGGTAGTTCTTCACTAATCATCCTTAACTTAAATAACAAAAAGTTTAAACATTAAATCACTTAACATCTCAAAACAATTGGCAAGTTTTAAGTTATTCAAACATGAAGATCTACAAGACTATGCAAGTTTTTCATCACACCACTACCACATGCACGACATTTTTATCATTCCAACAAATCAAGCAAGCAACCATAAACAACTCTCTAAACAAATATAAGTGAAGCATAAGAGAGTCTAATAGCAACAACTAACAACTCTTAACAAGATATAAGCGAAGCACAAGAGCTGTCAAGAAAACAAAGCTAAGAATACTAAACAAAATATAAGCGAAACACAAGATTATTCTAATGAAAAAGTGGAGCGTGTCTCTCTCCCACACAAGATAGCTAGGATCCAACAAAGTAAATGACCAGCAAACAAACTAAAACAAACTGAAAGTAAAATAGAATGATGCTCCAAAAATAGCACATAATATGTGAAGTGATAAAAACATAGTTTCAACGGAGACGACCTGATGGTTGTCGATGAAGAAGAGGGGATGCCGGCATCCCCAAGCTTAGATGCTTGAGTATTCTTGAATGTTCAGGGGGGGGGTGACATGGGGGCATCCCAATCTTGTGGTTTTTCCATCCTTCAACTTCTTTCATCATCTTCCCTCGTGGAACCTAAAAACTCCCTTCGCACAAAACTTTTCATAAACTGATTAGAGGGTTACTTCCAATAAAACAAAACTCACTTGGGTTCCAGTAAGATAAATTGCAAAAACTTGATTTAGCATTAGCTACTGTTTACTAAGCCTCAAGCGTGGCACTCCTTCCAAAAAGTACCACTAATGACGTTAATAAAAGAGGCAAACACAAATTAAGGCAGAATCTGTCAAAACTGGACAGTCTGTAAAGATCTATTTTTTAGAGGCACTTACTGGGATCAAATCAAAAAACTCAAAACTAATGAAAGATAGATAAAATTATAAGGACTGTTTTCAAAAAAATTCAGAAAAATATAACATTCTGGGGTTTTTCGAGATTTTCTACAACAGGAGCTCAGAATCTGTTTCTGCACAGCAAAACAAAACTTTGCACTTTCTAAGCATTAGAGGCTAATTCTTGGCACACAAAAACTAAAAACAAGGATAAAATGAAGTTGCTACAGAAGCAACAACTCCATGACTCAAGAAATCAAAAATAAAAATTGGGTTGCCTCCCAACAAGCGCTTTTCTTTAACGCCTTTTAGTTAGGCGCAATGCCACATATCAAGTCTTTTCAAAATCAAGATCATCGTCATCTTTGCAAACAGAATTACCTTTCTTACCTTCTCCAATATTATTCTCACCTAAAAAATTAATATCCGTTATGTAGGGTTGGGCACCATCTTTATTGTCTTTTGTAGGCTTGCTTCCTTCAACAAAAAGTTTTTCAGGTGAGATCCAAGCAAAATTATGCATTAAAACAATCGGCTATTCCTAAAAGTTCGAAGGGAACGGAAACATGATAATCATCTTTATTTTCAGTAGTAAGAGTGTACTTTCTCAAGTTTGCATCCCTAACATCTAATGAATAATGAACATTAGGATAAGTTCCAAGTGTACCATATCGAACAAATATTTTGCGAGCCTCTACAACAATATCATCAAACTCATGGAAAAGGATATCTAGCACGTGATCTTTTTCTTCCCCTTTCTCCATGTTATCAAATTTAAGGAACATTTTCTGCAATATTGGGTTAAGATTAACAAACCGATGCTCAAGACAATTCACCAAACAAGAGATAGCAGAATCATAACTATGGGTGAGATCAACTATAGATCTCTTATCATGAGCAAAAAGCTTGCTAACAAAAGTGAGGAATTCTTCAACATTATCTCTACCGATAACATTCCCACTTCCAACCTTAATCTTCTTCATACCAAACTCGGGAGGGGACATAGCTACTAAACAAAAGATAAAACTAAGCAAAACAAAAATAAAGACTACACTAATTTTTTGGGGTTTTGAAATTTTTAAACAAGTAAACAAGCAAAACAAGAAGTAAACTAATCAAGACAAAAACAAAATAAAGTGATTGAGAGCGCGAGACTCCCCTTGCTGCAGATCCAAAGTCCCCGGCAACGGTGCCAGAAAATGCTGCTTGTTGGTAATTATATAGTTGGGTGGTCCCCCAAGCTAAGGCGTGGATGTAGTAAGCGGCAGCTTTTACCTCAGTGAAGAACCAAGGTTTAATCGAACTAGTAGGACTTTGAAATCAACAACGAGGTGCCCGTCAAAGATCTCTGGCACGGAATCGTCAACGAATGCGGACCTGCACACACTCAAACAATTACTTTGCCCCCAACGGTAGGAAGGTTGTCAATCTTCTCGGTCTGTTGAAAACAAAGCGGTTAAACGTATAGTGTAGTGAAAGGATTTATGAAAACAGGCCAGCGAGCAAGTGATTGTGGAAAGCAAGTAAATGAGATTGTAAACAATGTAAAAAGATGGACCCGGGGCCATGGGTTCACTAGTGGTGTCTCTCCAATAAATAAAACACTCATATAAAGAGTAAACAAATTACAGTTGGGCAATTAAAATTATGACACAAACTTAATCTAGTTATATCAAAGTGTACACGGTAATATTCATGTAGGCATCACAACAAGGAACAAAGACCGCCATCCGACTACATCTTTGTCTAAAAAGTCCACCTAGGGATCGCTATCCAGCCTCTCACCCATCGGTATTAAGTCGCAAGCGACAGACAATTACATTAAGTAAAGCGTATGAAGTAAGCAACATTTATAATCACGTAGACATAAATACCGCTGTTTTACCCTTAGTCGCAACAGCACACCCTCGTCCTTAGACGTTTCTGTCACTCGTGCCCAGGCACAAGAGGGGCCATGAACCAACTATCTAGAATAAATACTCTCTCTTCGAGACATAAAAATCACTTGGCCAAAGCAACTACACACATCGGAGAGCATGCAAGAACATGAATTAATAATTAAGAACCAAGCACAATCTGATCATAACTTCATAATCCATCGGATCCCAACAAATACATCATATAGCATTACAAACAGTCGATCTTGATCATGTAGGGCAGCTCACAAGATCATAAACATGAAGCACAAGGGAGAGAGACAACCATCTAGCTACTACCATGGACCCGTAGTCCAAGGTGGAACTACTCACACTTCATCCCGGTGGAAGGCATGGCGATGTAGAGCCCTCCGGGATCGATCTCCCCTCCGGCAGCATGCCGGGAGCAGCTTCAGAATCTCCCCGAATTAGGTTTCGAGGAGGCGGCGGCGTCGGATCGTCTTTCTGGAAAATAAGCACCGCCCTGATGATTTTATGGTTAAAGGATTTTTATATGCGTCGGAGGGGGCCGAGGTGGCGCCCGAGGGGCAGGGGCGGGTCCCACCCGCGGGTGCAGGTGGTGCCGCGGCCAGCTGCCGCTCCTGGCCCCTGGGTCGCCCCCCAGGTTGCCCGTTGGTCTTCGGCTTCCTTTTGTCGCATAAAAAATCGTCGTAAATTATTGTCCAATTCTGAGAATATTTCCAGAAGTAACTTTTCTGAAATAGAAAACAACAAAAACAGGGAACTGACACTGGGCATCTTGTCAATAGGTTAGTCCGACAAAAAGCATACAAATGATGTAATAAAGTAATAAAAACATGTCACAACGGCAAATAACTAGCATGGAACAATCAAAAATTATAGATACGTTTGACATGTATCATCCACTCGGCGACGAAGTCGGCCAGTGCTCCTGCCTTGATGACCCTGGTAGTGTGGAATTCAAGCTCGAAGGCCTGAAGCTTGATTGCCCATTCGGCGACTCGGCCGGTAGCGTTGGGGGTTGCGCAGGACCTGATCCAGCGGAAAGGCTGTCCGTTCCTTGACCGGGTGGCCTTGGAAGTAGTGGCGCAGATTACGAGAGGTGATGAGGAGCGCGTAGAGGAGCTTCTGCTGCTGAGTGTAGCGCTCGCGAGCGTCACGCAGGACTGTGCTGAGGAAGTAGACAGGGTGCTGTACAAGTTGAGTCACTGTTGCCTCGGCGACCTTTTCCGCGTTCGGGAGGATTGATTTGGCTACCTCGGCGAGGGGTGCCTTCTCGGTGGCCTCGTCAAGGGCTTGCTTGTCCGGAGGCTCGGGGAGGCCTTGCTTATCTGGGAGCTCAGGGTGACTTTGCCTGTCTGGGAACTCGAGAAGACCTTGCTTGTCTGGGTGTTCAGCAGGACCTTTCCTGACTGGAGGCTCAGAGAGACCTTGCTTGTCTGGGGGCCTAGGGAGACCTTGCTTGTCTGGAGACTCGGGGAGACATTGCTTGTCTGTAGACTCGGGGAGACCTCGTGAGTTAGGAGTTTGGGCGAGCGCCAAGGGAACCTTCTCCTTGGTGGGAACTGGTTCCTCTCGTTCCACGACGAGGACCGTGCTCACCGTCTGCGGTGTAGCCGCCAAGTAGAGCAGTAGGGGCTCACGGGGCTATGGAGAGACCATGATGGGCGGGCTGGCAAGGTACTTCTTGAGGTCTTCGAAAGTCGCGCCGCCTCCGGAGTCCACTTGAAGGTGCCCGTCTTCTTCATGATCTTGAAGAAAGGCAACGCCGAGCCTGGAGATGAAACGCCCAAGTGCATCCACGCACCCCGTCAGGCGCTTCACGTCCTTGAGGCGACGAGGCGGCTGCATTTCTTCCATGGCCTTGACCTTTTCGGGGTTTGCTTCGATGTCGCGGTGCGACACCAGGAAACCCAGGAGCTTGCCGGATGGTACTCCGAAGACGCATTTGTCGGGGTTGAGCTTGACGTTGACTTTGCGTAGGCTGGCGAATGTCTCCTCGAGGTCCACGATGAAGGTGTGCCCCTGGCTGGTCTTGATGACAATGTCGTCAATGTAGGCCTCCGTGTTCCGCCCCATCTGAGCCCCCAAGCCGATGCGCCAGGGGCGGGCCCACTTCAATTCAAGGGTATTGAAATGCGTACCCAAAAAAATTGACCAAAAATTAGACATATGGAGCATATAATCGGTATATCTATAGAAAAAACAGACAAATAGGAAGTGGGCAGCGTATTCAGGCCACTTCTCTCCTCGTGAACTAACTACCTAGCTCGGCCCAATTACCTCTATGGATCTAGCCTCTCCGTGCACGAATGCAAAATCCCTTCGTCTCCTTATGTCAGTTCGAGATCGGCCATTCTAAAATGAATCAGGCAAGGAGCCCCAACGACGTCGACACCCGACGGCAGGCCGCACTCATCCTCGACTACTTGTCCGTTTGCCATGGCGACGGCGCGGTCCGGCTGCCCTTCTCCGAACCTCGTCGATTCTCCGTTCGTGACTTCCTGGCTATTTTTCGTCTCTATATATTTCAGATGTAGAACAATTTGTATTATATAAGGTGAACAACTTCGATCTCATGGTATGACTCTATGATATTATGCTCAAATTTTTTCATATCTTCTATACATTGTACAATTACAAACTTATGATGTTGTAAGCAATTATACATGAAAAATACTAGGCTTTAGACTGTAAAAAATTAACCTTCAAAATTTTGAATACACACACTTGAAATCTTGGGCCCGCATCAACCTCTGGAACGTGGCGCCGGCGTTTTTCAGGCCGAAAGGCATGCACACGTAGCAGAACACACCACAAGGGGTGATGAATGCCATTTTCTCCTCTTCCTCCTTTGCCATCTTGATCTGGTGATAGCCTGAGAAGGCATCTAGAAAGCAAAGGAGGTCGCAGCCGGCAGTGGAGTCCACGATCTGGTCGATGCGGGGCAGCGGGTATGGATCCTTGGGGCGGGCCTTGTTGAGGTCGGTGAAGTCAACGCAGAGGCGCCCTTTGCCATTGGACTTGGGCACCACGACGAGGTTCGTGACCCACGAAGGGTGCGCGACTTTCGCGGATGAACTTGGCCTTCTTGAGCTTCTCTACTTCTTGAACTATAAAGTCTTGTTTTTCGGGCGCTTGTCGTCGCGCTTTCTGCTTCACGGGGCGTGCGCTGGGGCACACTGCTTGGTGGTGCTCGATCACCTCCCTTGGTACACCGGGCATATCTGACGGTGTCCAAGCGAACATGTTAGCGTTTTCTCGAAGGAAGGCGACGAGCGCACTTTCCTATTTGGAGTGTAGGCTCCAGCCGATGGTGACGGTAGCCCCCGAGCCGCTGGCGTCCAGCGAAACCTTCTTTGTGGTAGCGCATTCTTGGGAGAATAGTTGCTTCTTCTTTGCAGGTACGGTGTCGGGGTCAACGGCGTCTTCGTCGGCGCGGTAGGTCGCAGCGGCCTCCTTGTATGCATGCTCGACGGCACAGCCAACATCTTCTTGTCGCCGCGGACGGTGATGGTGCCGCTGCAGCCCGAAAGCTTGACGACATTGTCAGCGTGATGTGTGACTGCCATGAATTTTGCCAGCATGGGGTAGCCGAGGATGGCGTTGTACGGCAGGATGATGTGAGTGACGTCGAAGTCGATGAGCTCAGTGCGGTAGTTCTTGTTGGTCCCGAACATGACTGTGAGGCGCACTTGCCTGATGGGCATGGTGGTCCCCTTCGTCACGCCCGAGAAGGGCCTCGTGGGCATCAGTTGCTCGTACGGTACTTACATCTTGTTGAAGGTCTTGACGGAGATGACGCTCAGGCTAGCGCCCCCATCGATGAGAGTCTTGTGACGGCGACGTTGCTGATCGTGGGAGTGCACACCAGCGGGACGTGGCCCACCGTTATCATGGACCTCGGGTGGTCACCGGAGTTGAAGGAGATGGGGAACTGAAACCATTTGAGTGGCATAGCGGCCTCAACTCCGGGAAGTGCGGCGATGACCCAGCGTGTGAGCTGCTTGAAGTGGCGGTTTGAGCTGGGGGCCTGAGCCCCACCGAGGATGCAAGCCAACCTCTTCTTGGGTTCCTGGTAGCCCCTGGTGTCGGGGGGATGACCCCCCGGTATACCAAAGTCCACGACTCGACAAGAGAACAAGAGAAGCAAACCACGAATATCAAGCGGACGGTCTGCAGGCTGCAGGCTGCCCCTGTCCGGCTGCAGGCTGCAGGCTGCTCCAGTCCGGCTGCAAGCTGCAGGCTGCTCCAGTCCGGCTGCTCCAGTCCGACTGCTCCAATCCGGCTGCTCCAGTCCGACTGCTCCAATCCGGCTGCTCCAGTCCGACTGCGCCTGGCTGGCCACATCAGGCTGGCATCCCATGTGCGTGAGTAGTACTAGCTGGGCCCCATGGGCCACCCCTTTGTCCCCTGGGCATCCCCTTTATAAGGTGCACCAGGGAGCCCTTGAGAGGCAACTTTTGGGAAACCCTAGATAGATGTTTTGGGAGGTGGAGGCTCTTCTCATCCCCACCTACCCCTTCTTCCTCCTCTAGCTAGAGAGAGAAACACAGCTCAAGGAGCAACCATGTAGCCCGAGATCTATGCCATGATATACATCAGACATGCAGGACGTAGGGGTGTTACCTCCACACGAGGGCCCCGAACCTGGGTACATCGCGTGTGTTTGACATGCTTGCTACCCAATCCCACCGGAACGCCATCGCCACCTTGCTCCACAAATTTCCCCATCTCTGATGGGTATGCCATGCTATCCTGATGCATGTAAAATGCATACATGAACTTTGCACTATAACACTTGTTTTCCATTCATATTTGCATCATATAAGGGGTATATTACTGTTATTTAATGATTTTTAGTAAGTAATAATGATTTCCCCTTTTTATAGAATTAATCCTGTGTAGGTAGAAAACCCCTATTTCTTTCCTTATTTGTTTCAGGGCCTTAACGACGTCATAATGAGCTGAAAATTTACGGGGATCATTATTTTGGAAGGAGGAAGACCTAGGAGCGAAAGAAGCAAGCGAACGGAGGCCGGAGGGGCAAAAGGGGGTGCCCCACGCGGCCAGGTATAGGGGCCGCGTGGGCCCACCTCTTTTGGCCCTCGTGGCCCCGTTTGCGTCGATCCTTCGCCCTGAAGCATCCTCGTGACCTAAAAACGCCTATATAAAGAGCCCCCCGACGTTTTTCGAAGGGAGAGCCGCCACACGAGAGAAACAAGAAACAGAGACCAGGAGGCTGTAGATTGGAGGGGGGAAACTCCGGCGGAGCGCTGCCGGAGAGGTCTCCTTCTTCTCCATCAACATCTCCACCGTCTCCATGATGAAGAGGGAGTAGTCCACCTCTGGACTATGGGTTTGTGGCAGTAGCATATGTATCTCTCTCTCTCTCTCTTGAGCTTCACTAATTAGCACCGTATGAGCTGCTGAACATGATTACGGTCATCGTTGTATTACCTTTGTGGTGGATCTTTTTATGAGTTAATATATGTTGAGATTGCAATGTTTATTTAAGTTATGAAAGTAGATGCATATTATGTACCCCATTCTTGTATCCTTGTTTTGATCAAGCATGTTTATGAGAGCGTGTGAGGGGGAACGTGTGCATTAGTTGGAGTAACGGGGGTGGTGATGTGATAAGCTGGCAACTTAATATCGCGATCCATTGGGTGTTTACATTACTTTGTTGCCTCACTAGGGATAAACCAAAATACCATGTTGCAAGGTATGAGGAGTGACAAGCCTCTACCTATGACTAGATCCAGCATGTTCTTATTTTCACTTCATGTCATTAATCTTAAGGCTATACTCTGAGTCATCTTAATTACTGAGGTGTTATGATTTAGTTCGCATCTTGCTGGAGTATAAGTGAGACTAATAATCAAAAGGTCTCTATGTTAGGACGTGATGCCCATATAATTAGTAACATGTCATTAAACTTGTTTGCAATCTCATATGTTAATCCTATGTCTACTTATTTGCCACACTATATTAAAGAGAGAGTGCATGTGTGAAACCATGAACCCCGGTCCATTTTTAATCATAAGAAACAACTTTCCAACCACTTTTAAGAATTTTCTACATTCAGCCATTTTAAAATCAGAAAATACAAAAACACTTTTATTCATTGCATACACATATAAAAACCCCAAAAATATCATCCATCATCATTACTATCATCCTCGCATTACCACTTACCACCATTGCATATTTATTTACTATTTTATGCATTCATTATTATCTTAATATCATTCTCACACCTTGTGCTTGACAACCACTTGGTGAGGTTGAGGGCACAAAGCAATCTACTTTGTTTGCAGGAAATCTAGAGAAGGACAAGGAGATAAAATCCCCACTACTGATTCCCCGAGAGTTCGATATTAAACCCTCGAGTCACCCTCGTGGGGAAAAAACTTCCACTTCTACATACTCTGCACTTGGAGGATCAACCTATCCCATATATTATTTTCCTTTTAGGGTATCAAGAGTGCTTGTTAGCGTAGTTGAGGGAGAAACACTCTCATCAATTTCGTCATCACGTGTTTTTTTCTGGCGCCGTTGCCGGGGAATCATAGCTGGAAGGTTTTATCCAAGGATATCACAACAAAGTCAACTTCATCACCAACTTGTGCTAACACCTAAGCTTGGGGAGGTTGCACCTACGTGAGCATCATCTTGTCCATCTTTACCTTCAAGCATTTTATTTTGTTTTGTTATTGTCTTGCATATCATTTTTAGATTTCGGTTTGCATTTTTTATTTTCAGTTTTGCATTTTGTTTTGCATTAGTTAATTCGGTTTGCATTATTTAGTGTCATTTTATTTTCAGTTTTGCATAAAAAATTAAAAACACATAAAAACTTGCTAAAATGGGTGATAGGACTAAGTTGTGTGACTACACAAATACTCCAAATGATCAACTTATTGCTAAACCTATTACCACACCTGAGATACAAGCTGATAGCTATGAAGTAAGTCCTATTTTGTTGAACTTTATAACTAGGGAGCAATTTGGTGGTAATGCTGTGGAGGATGCCTCTATGCATCTTCATGATTTTGTTGAAATCTGTGACATGCAAAAATTTAAGAATGTTGAAAGTGATGTTCTAAAACTGAAATTATTTCCTTTCTCACTTAGAGGAAAAGCTAAGGAGTGGCTGCATTCATTACCTACTGATAGCATTAAAACTTGGAATGATCTGAAAGAAGCTTTCATTAAGAAATATTATCCTCCTGTTAAAATTTTGCAAAATAGAAACAATATTCTATCTTTTAGGCAAAATGAAAATGAACATGTTGCTATGGCTTGGGATAGGATAAAACTTATGCTTAGAACTTGCCCATCACATGGAGTTAATGAATGGACCATACTACACTCTTTTTATAATGGTCTGAATTACATGTCTAGAAATATACTTGATTCTGCTGCTGGAGGTGCTTTTATGGGAAAAACTATAGTAGAGGCTAAGAATATATTGGAAAGCATTTTGCAAAACTATAGTCAATGGCATACTGATAGAGCACCTAGTTCATCTAAGAAAGTAAACTCCATAGAAGAAACTCATGATTTGTCATCTAAGATGGATACTATTCTTGGTTTGCTTAATAAACCTAGTGTTGAAAATATTCCTTTGCAAGAACTAGTTGGTAATAATTCTGAAAATATTGATGTCAACTTCATTAGGAATTATGGAAACAATGGGTATGGTTAATAATTCTTATAATAAACCTCCACATGTTCCCAACAATCGTCCTTTTGTTCCATATCCTAACGCTAATGATAAATGGAAGCATGTGTCATCAAGTAATGATAATTTTGAGGCTAATAAAATTCTTATGGAGCAAGTTGCTAGTCATAATACCATGATACAAGAGTTGAATAAGTCTGTTGCTTCTATTAGTTCTGATATTAAAAACTTACAACTCCAAGCTGCAGGACTAGACAAAGCCCTTTCAAAACTTGCTGATAATCAAGCCACTTTATTGAGTATGTCTGCTGGAAAATCACAAGCACCACCTATGGTTGGATTGAATTCTATTAATATTGCTGAAAATGTTCCTCTTACTTTGGAGGAAACTCTGAATGAATTGCTAAATTGTCCTGAATATCTGTTGCCTTTTATGTCTCATCTTATGGCTTTAAAAGAAGAAGTTAGTAAAACTGAACATGATGAAAGAAAAGTTAAAGAAGTTAAGATGCTTAGTGAAGTTAATGATCCTTTGCTTGATTTAGAGAATTGTACCTTGCATGAATTAATATCTATCTTACAAAAATTTGCAAGTGATCCTTCTATTGATGTTAACTAATCTGGTTTTGGTTCCTATATTGCTAATCATGTCTTGAAAGAAAAAATTGCTAGATACAATCAAGAAGCTATGATACCACCTAAGCTTGGGGATATATGGATCCCCAAGGTGCTAGTAACTATTGGAAAATAGACACACCATGCCATACTTGATCTAGGATCTAGTGTCTCTATTTTATCTAAAGAATTATATGAAGTACTTGAATTAAAGAATCTTGAAAAATGCTCTGTTGAACTTGCACTTGCTGATAATACCATTAAACATGCTCTAGGAAAAGTAAGTGATGTTATGGTAGAGTTACATATGACTTTTGTACCTGTGGATTTTCTAATCATGGATATGGAGAATAAAACCTCTAGTCCTATTATTCTTGGAAGACCTTTTCTTCGTACCACAGGGGCTATTATTGATTCAAAGGAAGGGAATGTGAAGTTTCAGTTTCCACATAAGAAATGCATGGAACACTTCCCAAGGAAGAAGGGCACAACTTTTAAGCTCCCTCATGAGCTTCATCTTCGGTAAACAACAAGTAAGTAAGCCTAGCTATATGGCTATAAAGAAAGCGCTTTACGGGAGGCAACCCGGTTGTTTTTATTTGGATTTTCTTTGTGTCCTCTTGCTGTAACAAGAGATTGTTTTCTTAGCTTAGTTTCTGAAATTTTTAATAAAGTGCCAAGTTTTACCTATTTTGGTTTGAAAAAGTTGCTACTTCTATTCGGAGATTTTATTCCTGCACGAAGTCTGTGCACGGTTTGATTTTTCATTACTATTCTGTAACTCCGATTGAGCTGAGATTTTAACTATAACTGCAACCTTTCATCCTCTGTATGCTTAAATTCTTTCATAATTTTTCGATGAGTTTAAGTAGGACAGAAAAATACGTTTTTCTGTTGCTGTTTTTCTGGACAGATTCTGTCCGATATTGTTTTACGCATAGTTTGAACTTTTAAGTTGAATCTTTTTATCCAATTTAGGTTATGAGTAGGCATACAACATTATACACTCTCTGATCATTCATATGAATTTTATTCCATGAATTTTATGCAGCAAGAAGCCTATTTGTTTATCTCTACTAATATCACCCCACAGAAAAGAAATGGGAGAAACAGTGTTTTGAAGTTTTTTCACAGGGATTGGAGGAGATGCACCATAAGTTATCCAAGGATGGTGAAAACCATAAGCTTGGGGATGTGGAGAACATCCCCACTGAACCAACATACTCTCGGTTTGCACACGTCTAACTTCTGTTTTTCATTTGAAACACTTTATCGCATAAACTTGGAGCGTCTTTTTGTTTGTTTTTGCTTTGATTTTTATTTTGTGAAACCACCACACTATCATTTATATATGAGAAAGCTACTGGAAATATGGGTTGGAATATCTTGCATGCTTTTATTGTATTGGGAAAATGGATGTCTAAGTTGATTTTTAATGACACATATAGTTGCATGATTCATGAGCTTCTTTATGAGTAATAATTTGCAAATGCTTTATCTTGAGCTATCTTTTATTCATGTTTTGATGCTGTATGTTATTTCACCTTGTTTGACATGAATTAGTTAGTTCTATGGACACTCATGCATGCATCTAGATGGTCATCTTTCTCCCTTTTGCTAGCCCAAAAACTCCAACAAGTAAAAACTTGTTTCCAGCACCCTCAACCCAAGTTTTTTCAGTGCGTCCACCATATCTACCTATTAGCTTTATTCTATTCCAAGTATGTTTACCATGTTATTTGTGTTATCTATACCTCTAAATGAAAATGATTATGTTATTTATTGTAATGGGAAAAGTTGGTTAAAAATCTCTCGCGAACTTGATGCACACTTTATTTTTATTGCATTTAATAAACATGAACCATTGTGATTAATATTATGATGATAGTGGCTTGATAAATGTTTAAGTTTGGGAGTTAGCCCATATGTGCTGTCAAATGCAAAGCTTTCAACATGTTCCATCATTTATTTAGTTGATATCATGTACTTTTGTTTATGGATGCCTATCATGGTGAAATAATGTGGAAATAGAGTAAGTTTAAATGAGTTTGTATAAATGGTTAGAGAGAAACCTGGGCCGCTAATCTAAGCCATGCATCATTCATGGTGGAAATTTACTTACATGCTATTTTGAACTTTCTGTGATACACCCTACAATAAAAAGCTATATCATGTGGTAAATAAAAAGGGTGTTGAGGTTGTTCATTATGTTTGTTTGTCTTGTTGTTTTGATGTGGGCTTGATCCATATCATGGGACAAGAGGTACCCCAGTTGAGGCTCTTGATAATACCATTATTACTTACAATGATAGATAACTTAAACTTGCTTTGTTTCCCAAGATGAGTAATCATGGTGTAGGTACTTGTATTCAAGGGGCATGAGACATCTAACCTTTACTTTATCAAGGCCACTACTCATATTTGCTTTCACATTTTACTTTAATCATTCAAGATGCTATGATAGGGGAATGAGAGCTTGACACCAAGTATTACCATTGCAATCAATAACTCAAGTAGAATAGTTTGGAGGATAGATGAAACTTATGCATGTTTTACCTCTACTCATTTATACATCTTTTTCATAGTGTCCACCTTTTATATTCAGATTTTCATCTACACTCTATGGACCACAAGTATGCAAAGGTAAGAACGTCCATATTGCCATATTTTATGTTACACTTTGTGAACTATCATTGAACATCCTTGCATTGAATACTTGATATCACTTTATAAACTGTTTGCATATTTCTACTTCTTTGAATTAATGAATCATTTGACTTTATGTAGCAGTAGCAATCATCTTTTATATCCATGTTGTTATTATATTGCAAAGTTCATGTTAGTTTTGTCACTTTCATACTCGACGACGAGCATGAGTTAAGCTTGGGGATGTTGATGCATGTAAAATGCATACATAAACTTTGCACTATAACACTTTGTTTTCCATTCATATTTGCATCATATAAGGGGTATATTACTGTTATTTAATAATTTTTGGTAATTAATAATGATTTCCCCTTTTATGGAATTAATCCTGCATAGGCAGAAAACCCCTATTTCTTTCCTTATTTATTTCAGGGCCTTAACGACGTCATAATGAGCTGAAAATTTACGGGGATCATTATTTTGGAAGGAGCAAGACCTAGGAGTGAAAGAAGCAAGCGAACGGAGGCCGGAGGGGCAAAAGGGGGTGCCCCACGCGGCCAGATATAGGGCATCGGGGGTGAGCCTGGCCTCCTGCCGGGCATCGGGGTCCCCGGGACCTCCGCGGCGTCTGCCGGGTTGAAGGGGGCCCCGGGGGGTCCCCTGGTCCTTCGCCATGGTTGTCGATGCCGTGCTTGTGTTGTCGCCGTGGGGCATATGGGGGGGCCCATACGTCAGTCTTGAACCTTGGCCTTGCTTGCCTTCTTGGTGGGCCCACAGGCGGAGGACCCACTTTGACCGCATCAGGGGAACCCATGTTCCACTGTTGCGACAAATAATAACAATACAACAAAATATGCTATGCATAGAATGCATCTAAAATCACAAGTAAAATACTAACTATTGTTTTCTGGGTTTTTTACAAACATGCATGAAGTCAAAATGCATTTAAAACAATTTTTTATACAATAGCAACACAAAACAATTCCCAAAAAGGGAATAAACACAAATTAAATACTACTGTTAAACAAAATAACTACAAAAATATAGGATTGGTCTCTCTGGACAAAGGGCTTCAAAACTAAGCTATACCAATTGGATTCACTCAAGAATCTATATTAACTAAAGATATGACAAATTTACTCAAATATCACATTTGAAATTTGAATAAATTTAAACTTGTCAAAACAGAAAACTAAAATGCCAGAAAGATTCTACTGGTTCTAAGGATTCCAAATATATAAAAATATTTGAATTTGGCCAAGCAGATGAAAATATATGATAATTCTAAGATGCAGGGGCTTTTCTGCAAAACAGACAGATTAAAAGTAATTCAGGAAAATCCAGAAAATCCTCCTCCACGTGGCGGACTCCGATTGGCTATCTTCTGCTGACTGGCGCTGACGGGGCGATGACGTGGCGGCTGACTGGATCTGCTCCTGGGCCGTTGGATCTGGATCTACCGGTCTAGATCTAACCGTACCGGTTCGAAATAAGTGATCTAATCCTATGCGTCAAAAACAGATCGTACGGTCTAGGATCTAGGGTTCCGGGAGACGGTTGCCGGAGTTACTCCGGTGACTCCGACACGGCGGTGACACGCACGACAACACACGTTCCTGCCGATCTATGGGGTCCGGGGAGAAACGAAGCATACCACGACGGAGAGGATGCCGAGGCAGGCTTGGTGGCGAGGTGGTGTGCTGGCGCGCGTCCTGGTGCTCCGATAATCCCTCACCGGATTTGAAGACGGCGGCGGCTTGCTTCGGTCGATGACGAATAGCTCGATCTGGGTAGAAATAAAATATGAGGCCTTGTCAAAACGATGCGCAAGGAAATATTAGAGAGAAAGGGAGCAAAGGGAAGAGGCAGGGTGGTCGAGGCTCGCCGGGAATGCAGGTTATCACCGGCGGTAGTGGAGGAGCTCCGGGGGTACGCTCGAGCAGCCTGGGGGCTCTCGGGCTGTGATTTTTGGGGCAAATGAGAGAGGACGAGCAGGGGGTTAAGAGGCGCGCGATGGTGCGGCAGTTCGCACTCGCGGGAGTGCGAATTGAAGAGGAGGAGATCGACGGGCGTCGGGTGAGCTCCCGTGGCATTGGGGAAGATGCTGGCAGGTGGGTCCCGCATGTCAGAGAGAGGGAAGGGGAGGGCGCGGGTGGGCTGGCTTGCTGGGCTGGCCCGGGTTAGCTCGCTCGGCTGGCCCTTTTCTTTTTTTTTGACAAAAACCTTTTCTATTTCCTGTTTTTCAAAACAGATTCAAACCAACTCAATTTTTTTGATAAAATACATTTTGAATATCTTGTTCAATTTAGAACATTTTGGCACAAAGTTTTCCAACAAAATAAAATAATTGATTTTATGACAAGGGTTATTTAATACCCTATTATGTCAAAATAATTATTTTAACACCAAAATTTGAGTTTAAAACTCAAATCAAATAATTCAAAATGCAATGCAGCAAGATGATGATGCATGAATGCATGTTTTTGAATTTTTGAAAATTTGGGATGTTACAAATTTAATTGTTACACTCAATAGTTATGGGAGGTTATTATCTTAGTGAGACTAGCTTGATCTAATGCTTGCAGTTGTCATTGAGTTGTACACCATATTTGTTTTTAAGTTTGAGCTGTAAAAGAAATCTGTGTTTGATGTGTGAATTTTTTGTGCACTAATCAAGAGTGTATTCTAAAATCTCATTTTTTGTGTGTGACATTTGAGTTATGTAGTGATTTTCAGGTAGTTTTCCTGAGTTAGATTTCCGTGATATACTCTTGATCTAATATGTTTTTAATTTAGCTTGAGATGCTAATTTTATATAATCATTTGTGCAAAGATCTCTATAAGGGGGCATCTATCTCAATTTAAGTTTATTTTTTCCTTGCAAATGTAAAATGTAAATCTTCATAAGAACGAGTTTCTTACAATAGCATAATAACGAGATCCTTAGATAGCAGAAGTCTCTTACAAGTTATATGGTTTTAGACCTCTCATTTTTTCTGTTTATGAATAGTGAATTACCACTAATGCAATAAGAACTTTAGGACAGTAGAATTAGCGGAAATCCATTTCGGGTCATGGGTGCAGCTGCACCCACTGCCCAATAAACCATTTTTCAAATGTCAAAAAATTCCAAAAATAAATCTGGACATACTTCAACATATTTCATGTTAGCACACAAAAATCCGCGTTGAAGAGACATTTTTTGCGACCTGTGCAAAAAAGACAAATCCGGGGCGCTACAAAAGGCTTTTGTACGAGACTTGTTTTTGTCTTTTTTGCACAGGTCACAAAAAATGTCTTTTCACAGCAAAAATGTTGGTGCATATCCGAATTGTTTTTCGGAATTTTTTGACACTTTGAAAAAAATAAAAAATGTATTACCCAACGGGTGCAGCTGCACCCATGAGCCAAAACGCCGCCTCCTAGAATTAGCCCATATATATTACAGAATACTTGGTCCATCAGCTCTACTTCACTACTGATTAGTTAATGTTGATAGCAAGCCCATATGAACTAATACCAAAAAAAAATTTTGGTATTAAGAAACTGCAACTGGATTAATAAAACAAGACATACAACGGGGAAGCGCTGGAAGCATCCAGGCAGTGGACATCTGTCCCTAATTTACAGAAACCACCCTAAGAAACAAAAAAAATGACGCACACACCCCTGGTGGAAACTGTAGAACTCAATCCACCACCGTCGAAGCCGCTGTCGTCGCGCCGCCGAAGAGGAGGACGAAGAACAGCAATACGGCCGCTGATTCACCTGCACAGGCCTATAGGGAAGATTTCCCGTTGAAGTCGCCGCATGATCCACTCGCCATAGGCGATATCTCGTCGTCGTAGAAGGAGCATCGGCGGGGGCGACGCCCCGACCTGAGCAAGATATGGAGCCGACGTCGAAGAAGCCGACCTCAAAGCTCGCCATGGAAGCGCCACAGGGACAGCCGCAGCAGCACGCCAACGGAGGACGCACCACCATGACCTCCATGATGAATCTTACCCGTCCACCAAGGCAGCGTCGGAGAAGCCACCACCAGAGCGGAGACGGGACGGGAAGAACAAAATCCCATAGCACTGCCGCCGCCGCCTCTTCACCAACAGTGCCCGGGAAAACCATATACCCAAGGAGCAGCGGAAGACACCTCCGGTCGGTCCCTCGACCACGCCACAGACGCCGCCGAGATGGAGCTGGGACCCCGAAACAATTATTCGCTGCAGAGACGCCGCCGCCATCGAAACGCCGCCGCCCGACACTCCACCCCACACCCTATCTACAACGCCGGGACGAAGGACCGGGGTTCCCCCACCCTCCCGCCGCCGCCAGAGCGACGGACAGAAGGGGAGGGAACCCACAGCCTCGCCGGCGGAGAGTACCGAGTCGCCTCCCTTTCGCCTTATCTGGAACAGAGGAGAAGGGGAGGAATTGTTAAGTAACCACCGCAAAAGAGTAACGGTCGCATTGTCTCGATCTTCCGATGTGGGACTATTTTTTGTTCTGAACGACTGGACTTCTTATGGGCTTGTTGTATCGAAGGAATTGCCGGGCTTAGCAAGAACATGGGCCGTTCCCTCGTCGCACCTAGTGAAGAGTCTCATCTAGCCATCCACCACTCCCTCGTCCTGGGCCGCAAAGGCAAAGAAGAGAGGCCGCTATATAAAAGGCAAAGAAGAGAGAGGAAAGGAACCCAGGAAACCCCAAGAACCCTCCTTTTGCGGCGGACGAGCGGTCGGCGGCGAGGGTTCTGCAGCGCCGTCTCGTGGTCGTGGACTCCTCCACTCTCCGTGGTTCGTAAATCTGAACTTGCCTTTACTTCGTGGTTCCAGCTTCCCACATTTGAGCACTGAACAGTTGGGTTGGGTTGGGTTGTGTTCGATTTCTTGCAGCAATGGCCGCGGTGGCGGACACGACTGTCGAGGCGGCCGCGGAGGGGAGCGGCCTGCGCTCCTTCCTCGCCAAGCGCGGCGTCGCCGTCGATCCCGCTGCGGTGGACGACCAGGCCCTCAAGGAGCTGGACGAGAAGTACATCATCGCCAGGGACCTCGACGCCGCCACGGTGCTCTCCAAGATCCGGGACCTGCTGGGGCACAACGAAGACAGCATCGTCTCCCACGAAGGGTTGTCCTACCAGATTCCGTCTCGTGACCTGGACCAGCACGAGTACGACCCCCTCCTCCGGCAGCTGTGCCTGCGCCGCGGCAAGGTCAATTCTTGCGCGGTCAGCGACCCCAACACCTCGCGCTGGGCCAAGGTCATCACGGTTGTGCTCTCCTTGCTCCAGAAGCGGCTACTTGCTGGCGGTCTCATCTGCAGCTACTATCTGTGCAACGGAGATGAGCTCTTCAAGATGGACCAGAAGACTGTGGATGATGCCCTGCTGGACATATGCTGCCTGCTTGAGTGCACCATGCCATCTCTCAATGTGTTTGAGCTGGATCCGGGCACGGTCATTGGGCCACTAGAATTCGCAAGGGAAAACGGTGAAGAGCTCCATTGCATGGGCATGGGAGGAGCCCAGATAAATGAAGGAATGCATAAGATTACTGTCAAACCAGGTGCAAAGGTCAAGTTCATCCTAGTAGTCCAGGGGAATGATGTTTTTGAGATGCTTGCTTTGAACAAATTCCACCTTAAGCATAGCTGTGTAATCCTCACATGCGACGATGGGCAGCCCAATATCATGACAAGGGCTTTCTTGCGCAAACTCAAGGATTCTCTGTCGGTCCCTGTATATGCGCTTGTTGAGCCAGAACCAGAGGGGTATTCGATCTTTTGTACCTACAAGTTTGGATCATCTGAGATGCCTTTTGACAATGTGGGTCTTACCGTTCCTGATATGACGTGCATTGGAGTGTCATTAGGTGATGATCTCCACACTAATTATGAGCTGCCGTTGACCAAAAAAGAAAAATCAATTTTGGAGGAATTATCTGCCAAAAAGTATGTAATGGCTGATGAACGATTGAGGACGAACATACATCTCATGATGTACAAGGGCGTAAAAAGCAAGATCAAAGCAATCAAGGGGACTCTGATCGAGTAGCTCATTGTGTTAACGTTGGTACAGAGACATCTGTGTAGGTTGTTGCTATGATGACTCTTGAGGATAGATGTTTAAGTTAGTTCATGTTGGGGGTGCAATCTATGGTTACTACTAGATTGTGGATGACTCTTGGCGCACTGTATTCACTTATTTTGTCACAATCTAGGTTATTCATTATGGTATACGGCATTAACCAGTTGGTTCCTGGTTCGCATTTTTGTAACGAGGAAGCCTTTAAATTTTGGCTCACGTGAAGTCAGATTGCAAGATGAGCATTTTGCAGGTTTGCCATGAAATTTCAGATGTGAGGTGTTCTTGTCAGGTTGCAAAAGCTTTGTTTGAGCTACCATTCCTGGCATTACAGGTGTTACAGATGTCAGGTATTCTTGGAGAAAACATTTCAGTTGCCAAATCTTATGGAAGAAACTCACATTTCTTATCTTGACCTGCAGCTTAAATGAACCCTCTACAAGTTGACAGAACATCACCTGAAAACTACTGAATGGATCACTGGGTGCCAATGAAAATGCACAAAGCACGTAATTCAGCATACTAGCCATCCAAGAAGCTGTAGCTAGCAAGTAGAGATGCTCTATATGCTAATTGAATTGCATACATGGTCTCTCCCAACTGAACCATGTTAGTTAACCACAAGGAGACGACTAAAATAAAGTTATTGATGTCTTGTTGGTTCCACGACCTTTTTTAGGCTGCGTAGACGCTTGCATGCTAGGAGCCTAAGGTTTTCGTCTTTAACTGCCTCATCTATCATTCCTGTAGTGGTCACTAGAAATCGCCTCCTCCACTGGTGTTTTCAGGAAAACGGTAGTAATACTTGGATCCGAATTTTACATCATCCTCACTATAACCAATAACAGCCATATCCACAAGGAACTGAATGATCAAACATTTGGTTGTGGAGTAGTTCCTGTATCATTGCAAGTATTGACCCGTCGATTTTGATTATTTGAAGCACACATGTAAAATACATAGTCGGGATAAACACAGCAAAACATGATCCCTTGGAGCTTCGGTTCCACTCATAGCTCCTGTGATGCCAGGTTAAAAGCTCTAGCTCATAAGAAAAGAAAGGATTATTTGTTTTTCCAAAATCATCAGATATACAGGAAAATGACTTGTTCTATTAAAAGGTATGGTATATAAGGTAAATCTTGTTTGCTCCATTTTAGGTCAATATTTTAGTCTAAGATAAATGATTTATTGGGCTTAGGGACTAGGGTGGATGACATCAGTCGAAATTAATGCTGCGTGGGTCATGGCGACAGGTTATTGGGATTGGGTAGGACATTGGTTTGTGCTTGTAGAAATTGCTAGAACTCATACTCTTCTGTTTTATGTTTTACCCTTTTTCCTAGGGAATTGTCAACTTCCAGTTCTATCTGATTCACTAGAGTCCTTTATCTATTAGGCCTCACTATCTTTCGACTAGCATTTTTGCAGCTTCGAGTTTAAAGAGGATGTTTGCACCAGGTAAATTATTTATGTTTACTGCATATCTGGTTCATTAACTGATTCTTGGAATGCTTTTGGAATCTGGAGTTGTATGTCCAAAGCTACTGGACAACTATTTACGTTCCAGTAATATCGGCCTAAACAGGTGGCCAGTAGCTTTCGGAATCTGGACCTATGACCTATCTATCTATTTAGGCCTCTGAAAATCCTCGTATTCGATCTTGCTCATGGTTTTGGGGGCGTCTGCATATCCTGAATCATCCATAAGAAATAGTTTTCAGCGCCTTTAATTTTGTTTTACAAAGGTCAGAAAGGAATATTATGTTTTCAGTCCACGCTACACTGTCAAGCATTTACAGTGTCAGCTCGACTTCAGGAACAGGAAGAGGTAGGCATCAACCAAGGTCAAGCAGACTACCGTTTTCATGGATCATGAGGGGAGGATTTCCATACTTGAGTTTCAGGTGGTCCAGTAGCTTCCCTAGAGCCCAAGGAGCATACTCATTCTGGCCCTGCACATGTTACATAAATAAGAAAAGGAAGGGGCATTGTCACCATGACACAGGCAATGCGCCCTGTGATTGCTGAAGATAGAGTTTGCTTCAAATACCTCTAGGATGTATTTGATTGGATCTGAATGCAGGAAATGAAGTGTTACCAATGTAAGCAAGACTAAATTGCTCTGTTATACGAGAAATTGCTGCTTAATTTTACTTACAATTCCTCCGTCGGCGAAGTAGTCCCTCTCCTTTCGGTTCAAGGCGGTCTCATCGGCTCGTGCACGGAAGACGGCATAGTGGTTCAAGCCGATGAAGTCGAATGATCCGGTCAGTTTCTTCGACTGCTCTGCGGTCAGATCCGGCAGCCGTGCGCCCACCCTGGTCCTCATTACCGGTGGGTAGTCCCCATACACCAAAGGATGCATGAACCTGTCGAGACAGAGGGTATGAGCTCTTACTTCTCGCCTGTACAAAATTGTAAGTAATCGGAGGGAGTAGTAGGCATTAGTACTACTGACCATCCAATGTGGAAGTCGTTCATCCTCGTGCGGCAGCCGCATCCTCCGATGCATTGGTAGGAGGCGCATACCACCGGGTCAAGAGTGTATTCCTATGTGCCTCTTTGAGTTGCCTACGCGGTCATGATAATCATTAGCATCAAACTACTGTCCGATGCATTGGAAGATGCTGACTGATATGGAGCATACCTGGTACTTGTGTCTATATAGAAAGACTGCCGAGGCGTGTGCAAGCAGGAGGTGGTGAGCAGCTATGTAAGGCTCCGTCGTGGAGTCCCCTCCGGTACAGTTGGCGGCGAAGGGAGCGGAGCAACGCCGCGGTGGTAGAGTGCCGCTGTCGAAGCCGCCCAGAGTCTCGATGTTGGGCTCGTTGACGGTGACCCAGTGCTTCACCCTGTCCCCAAAGCTCTCGAAGCAGGCCTCCGCGTACATGGTGAAATCGTCTCTGCATTCATATTAACAACGAAGGTGAGCGTCTCAAAAAGGTATATAATTCATTTTTCGGTGTGTGGTTGCAAACATACAGAATCTGGGGCTGAGCAGTCCGTTGTACTCGTCCTGAAGGGACTGGGGAGATCGAAATGGTAGAGTGTGACATGAGGGCTGTATGCCTGCAGCAGCGTAAGTGTGTCATTCAGTTTTGGTTAATCAAAGATCGAGTAAAGGTAATGTTTTCATGCTCAGGGATTGATCTTAATTGCCAGACCGTATCAGTTCATCTATCAAGTTGTTGTAGTACTCCAAACCCTTGGGATTGATCGCTCCTCTTCCATCTACAACAGTGTTGGTTAGTATCCNAATATGAAACATAGACATGTCAAGTTCAGTACTTTAATTCATGATCTGTATATGTCAAATCCAATATTGATATACATTGTGATGATTCCTTGTTGTACTGTAACTGATCCAAATGTTCAGTTGCCATGCCACTAGTGAGACGGATGATACTGTAAATCTGTTAAGGACATAATTTGCCATCTCAACACAGTTCTCAGACTGCATAAATTTGCCTTGTAGTGAGTTGATACTGGCAACAATTGGCGCCCGTTTCGGATCAGTCGGGTTATTTTGCATGATCTTCTGTTCCTGCCTGTCTCGAGGGGTTCAGTTCTTCTCCGGCTAATCGACATTCCATTTGAGCATGCTACTAGATACCATGTCTGGTTGGGGCATCTCACAATGGCTCTGTTTACACTGCACGGCTTGTGCTATGTGATCTCATGGTTCCTTGAGGACGCCTAATTGAAGAAGTAAGTGCAAAATGAATTAGAACTGTTCAGAGTGATTATTTCCCTATTGCCAATTTCCTTATCTGTAATTCATTTCCATAACGTTACTGCAAATAAGCGATTACAATCTGCTTAAAGTAGTAGACAGGGAATATTTGACTGCAAACTGCTTTATGTTTGAAAAAGGTATGCAAGTTTGGACTGAAGGCAAAAGTAGTCTGCTTATTACATGTGTCCTTTCTCTCAGAACTTAAGTGACACTACTAATGGTACTCGACCTTCTTGATAGCTGATCCAATGGAAGGAAATCGGAGTGGCAAACTTAGCCGGTGTGATCAGCTTGGCGGCTGGTCTGCTGATGTGGGTGACATCGCTTCACCCGGTACGGAAGAGGTTCTTCGAGCTCTTCTTCTACACCCACCAGCTCTACGTGGTCTTCATTGTGTTCTTGGCACTCCACGTCGGCGACTTCGTTTTCAGCATCGCGGGCCGGCGCCGTCTTCCTCTTCATGCTCGACCGCTTCCTGAGATTCTGGCAATCAAGGGCCAAAGTCGACATCGTTTCTGCCTCCTGCCGCCCCTGCGGAACTGTGGAGCTAGTCTTCTCAAAGCCAGCAAGTAAAAATTCGAGCACCTCTTATCGCGTTATGTTCATCAGTGTTTGTGTTCTGTTGTCGTTTGTCACGGTGCACAATTGTGCGTTGGTTTGTGCAGGTCTCCGGTACAATGCTCTCAGCTTCATCTTCGTTCAAGTGCGCGAGCTGTCGTTCTTGCAGTGGCACCCGTTCAGTGTGTCCTCCAGCCCCATGGATGGGAGGTATCACATGTCGATCCTCATAAAAGTTCTTGGCACATGGACTGACAAGCTGAAGAGCATCATCACCAATGTCGAGGAGAAGAAGACCGTAGCGGCTCTGATCAGTCGCAAACCGGTCGCATAACCGCCTCCATCGAAGGGCCGTATGGGCACGAATCACCCTACCACCTGATGTAAGTTGTTCAGTTTTTCCCAACGGCGCATAGTAAATTGATTCGACACAGATAGGAAATCAAGACTTTATTTGTTTGTTTATGTTGTGTGCCTTTTCAGGTACGAAAATCTCATCCTGGTGGCAGGAGGCATTGGCATATCGCCCTTCTTGGCGATCTTGAGCGACATAATCCACAGAATCGAGCAAGGTGTGCCATGCGCACCTAAGAATGTGCTGGTCCTATGGTCAGTTAAGAAGTCGACAGAGCTTACTCTCCTGTCGGCCGTCGATGCGCAGTCCATCAGCTCATCCGTCTCTGACAGATTGCATCTGGACATCCAGGCATTTGTGACACAGGAAGCAGAGCCTCCATTGGTAAGAACATATAGATGATCCAGACATCCAGTTATTGTGTTCTCCTTTTTATCAATGAAAGCAGTACGCGTGGTTGGTCCACTTAATTGATTCCATGGCAATGGCAATATGAGTTTACAGGAAGACGGCATTGTTGAGGGTGAACAGAAGATCCCCGGAATATTCGTCAAGAACGGGGCGGCCTCTCCGGGCTGGTCGGCACGGGCGACAACTTCTGGGCGGCCATGTACTTCGCCGCGTCCACCCTGGGCGCCGTCCTGGCGTTCGCCCTGGTGCAGGTGTACTACGTAAAGCGCTTCAACGTGTACGCCTGGTGGCACCTGGGCCTCCTGCTCGTGCTCTGTATGGCTGCCGGAGTTGCGCTCCCTGGCGGGTTCGTCGTCCTCCTCTGGCACTTGTCGGAGAAGCGGAGGATGCAGGACGACAGATGGGACGCCGACGTCGGCGCTGGCGCCAGGACGGACACCGAGGCCGAACAGACAACGAACGCGGCCGGTGGTGGTGAGGACGACGCCTCCGCCGCTAGCCTCGCCGCCATGAGGACGACACGGTACGGGTGCCGGCCAAGTTCCAAGGTAACGTGCTTAGACTATCTTAAGCATCCTTTGATGTGTTACGTGGCCGTGGGCGATGAGTTCCGTGGTGCTGAATTTTGGATCGTTGTCGCAGCGGAATTCGCGGCGTTCGCGGAGCGAGCCGGAGGCGCGGCAGCGGACGTGGGCGTGTTGGTTTGCGGGCCGCCGGGGCTGCAGACCAGCGTGGCCAGGGAGTGCAGGTCGCTGAACCTTCGCCGCGGCGGCGCGAAGACCGGCGCCGTGTTCCATTTCAACAGCCACAGCTTCGATCTCTAAGGCGCTCTACCCGAAGCCTAGCTTAGCTACTGGCGAGTGCTTACCGCATCATGGTGTGCACCAGTTCTATGCAGCACAACTGTAATTATGGTAGTACCTCGTATATATAGCAATAGCGTTGGTATAGCCGATAATTTGTACGGACGAGCTAGACGAGTACTGCCGGCATGTCGCCGGTGAACTCGTGGCGCTGTTATGGGTCATGGCGACATCCCGCCTCCCTCTGTATATACGCTTCTACAGTTCTACTGTATGTACGAATGCTGGTACTACACGTGAGCAGAAAGGTGAAGGTAATTAAATGATGGTGTGAATACAGATTACGTCTACGCTGTCTGCAGTATCTACGAACCAAGGGAAACTTTCTTTTAGAATTATGCTACGTAGTATTACTGTATTAGATCTTTGGATAAAGTAGACTCGGCACGATATTTGTTAATGATGTTCGTCGATCAATCTGGGTCATCGGAAGGCTCCTTTTCATATGTCTGGGTAATAATTAAATGAGAAAAAAGCAAGTTTAGTACATAAAGTTGCTCCGGATGTGCGTTTAGTCACGAAGTTGCAGAACACGAAATTCCGGTCACCAAGTTGCTACGTGTGAGGGTTTTGGTCAGTTTGTATACGTGGCAGTCTGTGTTTTTGCAAATATCCCCGAAGTTTATTTTTTCAATCGCTAGGTCCGTTTTAACTATTTTTCTTTGACTTTTTAGGGAGGGGTTTGTAAAAAAACAAAACTTCAGGGGGGTATTTACAAAAAACACAGACTGTCACGTATGCAAACTGACCAAAACGCTCACGCGTGGCAAGTTGGTGATCGGAATTTCGTGTTCTGCAACTTCGTGACTAAAACGCACATCCGGGGCAACTTCATGTACTAAACCTGCGTTTTTCTCTAATTAAATTCTTGTAGGACGACAATAAAAAAGAAACTCCTAACAATGAGTCCTCAACAATCGATCTTGAGGAAGAGCCCACCCCAAGTGGGGAAAGTCGTTTGGTTCAGCCAAGTGGAAGAACAAATTTACTTTATAAATGTCGTGAGACTACCCGGCCTCTTAGGCCATCCCGAGCTGAAACGAACAGCCTACGTTGGATCTCCCGTGCACAGTAAATTTCCAGTCCCGCTTTTCACCCCAGCCGTCCAATTAGGTAAATTGTTTTTTCACCGGCCTCGTCTTGGTTTCTGCCGCTGAGTTTGGGGCCCGATGCTGTGTGGTCCACTGGAGGTGAGGGGTAGGGTTGCTGCGCCAGGTCGCGTTGTTCCTTTTCTTCCGCTACCCACCGTCAAAACCTAGACGAGACCGACTCTCCTCCCAATCCCACTTCCTCTCCCACTCAGCCGCCACACGCAGTGCTCTCTCCTTCCTCCATCTCGGCCGCCCCGTGCCTCGCCGCCGCGGGTGTCCTTCCTCCTGCCGGTGGTGCAGGTCGGAGACGCGGAAGCACGACGAGGTCAAGGAGGATGACGGCGGCGCAGCAGAGTCGACGAGGAGGATGGCGGCGCAGCGGGGTGGAGGAGGAGGATGGCGGCGCCTCGGGGTCGAGGAGGAAGCCCTTGCCCAGCTCGGCCGCCTGGTACCTCGCCGCTGTGGTGTGCTGCCTCCTGCCGGTGGTGCAGGTCGGAGACGCGGAAGCACTGCGAGGTAAGGAGGAAGACGGCGGTGCTGCGGAGTCGAGGAGGATGATGACAGCGCAGCGGGGTCGAGGAGGAGGATGGCCGCACCTCGGGTCGAGGAGGAGAACGGTGGCGTGGCGGAATCACACGGGGAAGGCTACATCGGAGAGGAGGCCAGCAAAGGTGGGGTTCGGCGAGCGGGCTCGGCACCCTGTCTTCCCTCCTCCACAGCTGAGGATACACGAAGCTGGAGCGAAACAGTGATGGTTGGGCGACCTAGCGCACTAGATCCACATGTTCCCGTCTTCCTCCTTCCTCGAGGTAAATCTGGCGGTCGCCATTCACCAATCCTGGCAGCTCAGACCACCTCCCCCTCTCTGGATTGTCTTACGAATTGGCTCTTGTGTTGTTGATTGCTGTGCAGATTTATTGGGTTTGGTAGAAGAGCTCCAATTTGTGTGTGATGTGTTACTCCACTCAGCTGGACTAGGTGATGATACGCCCTCGCTCGCTGATCTCGAGCTTCAACTGCAACAGCTCGTGGCAAAGGTATCTTGTGATTCTCCCATTTTCTCCGACGCAATGGCACTGACGAGTTCTTCTTCCATAGGATAGAAGCAGTTATGTTTTTACCTAGCAACATTATTAGAGATCTGACAAGGAATAACATGTAATGAAGTTAGGATTTAATCATTACAGAATACTGTGTTAAAAACATACTTCTATTTTTTTGATATCCAACATACCAGCTGGTTTTATCTTTTAGCAATGCGTACCTCATGAAATAAAATAATTGCTTACAGTTAGCATTATGGCAAGCCAGCAGGTTGTTTACCTGGTTTCTGTGAGCAGCATTCTTAGCGTACCACATCGGATATATCTTTCACATATGGAGATAATGTGGAGACCAAGATGGCACTTGATGTTCACTAGACAGCCAAATAGCATCCGGTCAACTTCTGAAAATATTTGTGGAGATTGGATTGTCTATCTTTTACTCAGAATGTTTTTTGGCCATACGGTTTTTCTCTAAAGCATGAACTCAAGCAGAAAATCCAATGTTTCACAATATCTACAACATCCTGAGGTGTGTCTCTTCCTCCTTCATGCATGGCATTTTCTTGATTCACACTCACCTGGACTGGAGCTTCGCCGATACATGTTTCTCTAATGATGTTCTCGGATGGGTTGCAGGGAGACATGGTGAGGGTAGTGCAGACGCTGCTCTTCATGACCGGAATAAACATGCTACTGCAGTCGCTGTTCGGACATGCCTGCCGACGGTGATCCTGACGACTATGAGGTAGCAACCATTTACATTGTATCTGTGCCTTCAATTGTTTTTTCCTGATTTGGTGGTCTCATGAAAATCATATACTCGTTCATCTACTCGCAAAGGTTCCTCCAGAGCAACAGGGCCATACAGGGGGCAATGATAGTATCCTCCAGCATTCACTTCAGTCTGGGTTGCACTTTACAGCCAGCTCTGGGGTATTTTTCTCCAGGTACTTCACCGTCATATAGTAGAAGTAACATGTTGGGTTCCGCATATGTATTTCAGTTCATATTGGACATTGCCTAGGCTCTACTGATGAATGGGTCATTGGTGTGTAACTTTCAGATTCTTCTCAGTCCAGTGGAAATGGCGCCGGTTGTTGCGCTGCTCGGGTTTGGCCTTCTCGAAGAGGATTCCCTGTGGTATGGCTTGCTCTGTATCAGATTTCTTCATTTGGGTTCTCTCAGTTTTGCCCACTCAAGCAAAATCTATGTGCGTTACATTCAATTTATTGATACTACATCAGGTTAGGAGATTTGCTTGGAAGAGATGGCATGCTACCTGAGTAACAACGAGAAATGCCTATTTACCTTTTAAGTTCCTTTTTAAAAGGAAGCGTTGTTAGAGGTGAAGGAAGATGAACTATCTTTGTTGAAAAGCTAAAGCTATGCTCTTTGGACTGTAATATTGCTCATCTGTCCTATAAATGCATGGTCTCTGTAATTAGAATATTGGTACTTCGGCTATCATCTGTTTGCATGATAGAGCTAGAAAAACTATGTGGATCTTATGCAGCTGCATCGGATATTAAAAACCCAGGATATAATTTAGTGTATGTATGTGTGTATTAAAAACCCAGGCTATAATTCTAATTCAATGTCAGTGTTAAACCCAATCTATAATTATAAAATATGTGGATTTTCAGTATCAGTGGCAACAACTAACAATGGTTTGTTCTGTTCTTAGGTGTAGCTTTACAGCTTCATAAAAAAAGGAGTAGCATTACTGAGACAACGTTAGCATAGTTGAAAGCAAGGTATTACTGGTATAATTCAGTTTACTATACCGTGCGACCTACTAATTTTTGTATTGTTTTGTCCTGAAGTATTTTGAGTTCAATTCATAATACCCTATTTGTATGGGCATGCAAGCTTCATTTGCTAATTTCGTCGTGCTCATTTATATTGTATAACCAAACTGAAAATATTGAATGAATATTTGAACAAGTCAGTTTGATTGTTTACTCTATAAATAGTGTCTATTATTGAAAAAAAATGAGTTCGATAATTCTTTTTTGTTTTTCACCAGGATGGTGGACGGCGGCGACTTTCTGGTGGCAGCAGTGGGTCGATGACCGTAGGGTCAGCTGATGGATAACGGTGGCCAATGAGTGACCAGCAACAGGTACGAGCTCATGACTCGTGGTAATTGAACTTCTTCCTTACAAAGTTGGTCGAATGATCTGATGGTTGTTTTCAAGTCGAATGATCTGATTGTTGTTTTCAAGTTGAATTCTTGACTTTGTAGCTCACAAGTTTCAGTACTTGATTCACCACTAAATCATGTGCATGATTATATATATGGAGTTTCAGTTGTTGTACTCTACAACGATTGGAGCGGGTAAGATTTAGCTTTCCAGTATTGAGAGAGTGACATGCGATTTTCTTAGTTGTATTTTTTATCAGCATATTTTCTCTCAAACTGACCCGAACATTGATATGGAAGTGATCATTTGACATTATTTTGCTGAGGTATATGGCGTTAGAACTATCGCTTTCTCTTTACAGTGAATGTTGAGGGTACTGATAAGCTTCTTTCCTATGTAAATTGTTCTTGGGCAAATCTTCTGCCATTTGTGGTGGTGGTTAGATAATTCCTTATCTCTTTTTAACCAATTATTTTAACCAATTCATTGTCTCTTTTTCCCTTACTGGTCTGGGATGAGAATGTATTATGTATATGGAGCTAGGATTAGATTCAGATACTACGGGACACGTATTGTTGGCACACGCAAAAAATATATGTATGATCAGATTGTTTGGCTCGCATGGTTGGACAAAGTGATAGAATGTACTCATTATCTTCTGATATCCTGCATATCAGGTTTGACTTACTGTAGTACAACTATGTCACAAGGAATGTTGAGCTTCTGCAATAAAATGTTGTTGTTAGTGTATATCTTAGTGAGACCTATGTTTGTGCTTTCAATTTTTGTTTTGACAATGTAAGAATTAAGAGCCTTTATCTCCATAGCGAACTCCTGATTTAATTTAATGGTCTCATACTAGCTTATTTGCTCTTAACCTGTTGAATGAAATTACTAGCTGTGATACTCCCTCCGTTCCTTGATGTAAGGTGTATAGTTTTTGAGAAAAAGTCCAAAATATAAGGTGTATTGCGATTTTTAGACAATTTTACCACTCCAAAGATGAGTTAAATCCCTCCACGGAGAGATTTGACGGATTGTTTATAATTTGTGGCTGTTAGAACACCTCTCTCCCCGATTTTCTGCATGTGAAATGATTCCGCCGTGTTCAAAATTCTCATTTCTTAATATTCGTGCCAGAAAACTATACACCCTACATTCAGGAACGGAGGGAGTATTTGTTAACCAAGTGCATCTATAGTTTGTTCATATTTGCATGTTCTGAGAATAGGCGTATATTTTGTCATTTTATCCAGCTACCCCCACTGATGTTGTCACATGAGTACAACTATAATAACAAGTAATTGCTCCAATTTCGAACTCATTTCACAAAACACTGCTTTCTCTTGGAGTGCCAACCAAGAAGCCATCCTGAACACTATTCTTGTAGTGAGTGGTTGATAGAGGAAGCACAGAGAGAAGAGCAACACAAATTCAGTAAATACGTGAATCATTTCCTTCTAGCTAGAAGCCAAATTCAGTAAATACGTAATCATTTCCTTCTATCTAGAAGCTATCTCATCACTTTGTTTTGCATTACGGAATGGAAGTCTTGCTTTCCTAACTATGAGTAATGGCTTGTCAGGTCTATATGCAATTGAAATGTCTGTAGTGCTCCTCAAGGTTACCGAATAAAAAGGTCTTCAAATTAAATTTATAGACCATGAGCTAGGTTTGCCTCCACTGCTTTTATAGTCAATTACTCAATATAAGAATAATATTCTTCTTTGGGTGAAATCTCCATCTATATTATTGTTTTTATTTTTGTTTCAGCACTATAACATAGTAGCCTATTTATTTCGTCCTTCATAACTTACTTTAGCATTGTGTAGATAGAATCTTTCTAAGCTACCCTTTCTTATCTTTATATTTCTCAATCTACCATTTTGGGACTTGTCTTCAAAGTTGTTGTGGTAAACAGTTTTTTGTCTGTCAATTCTATGTGTTTCTCTGTGAAGATTCGGTTGAGTTCTCTACTTCAGTTGTGTAAGAGCCAATTCCTGACTACAATTACTCTGTGAAAGACATAGACACTAGAAGGAGATGTTGAGCTGACGGTCATGACAACCTATAACACAGGCATGGAACCTGAAGCACCATTCAGTTCATAATGTATTGCTCACAACCTTTCATTTGCGTTTTATTTAGGTTTTCCATATACTGGTAGCTCTGCATTTTCACATCTGTAGTATGTTTCGTCCATCAGATTCATGTGTGCTTTTCCACATTACATCCATGTTTTTTCCATGCCGGGGATTGCACTGGCGTATATTGAACCATCAGAGTAGGACTGGTTCGCTGCACCACTGGAGAAATGGCCAGCTTCGTCAGATTGTAGGTGATGCTGAGTGCAAAGTTGGCAACGGTTTGTCTCCATTGCAAGTATATGTGACAAAAGAATGGCCGCTATGTTGGTGAATGGTCAAGGTTCAAATTACTCGACAAAAATAGATAATAAAACTTATAGTTTGCGAAAATGGACCTTATGGAGCAACAGACTATTTCAAAGTAATGTTGCTTTTGTATGGATAGAATCAAATGTACAAACAATTTTTCATATCTGATGCCTCTAATAAATTTGGCATCGGTTTGTTGTACATATCCTTCATGTGCGACATAGATGAGTGACCTCTATATTATGGTCCCAGGTTTTTTGTTGAAAGGCTTATGCTCCTAGGTTAAAAGAAAGCATCAGAGAATCGCTCAGTTTCACCACCTTCTAAAGTTTGGTCCCTTTGTTTACGGTTGTTGCTCATATAATGTAGCCTGTTGATTTCCCGGTAACTGTATCTGTGAAGTGTAGTACGCAGTATATGTGTACACGTGAAGTGTAAATCAGTACCCTACTTTCTTACCTATGCTCTGTGAAGTGTAGTACGCAGTATATGTGTACACTGAAGTGTAAATCAGTACCCTACTTTCTTACCTATGCATAGTGCCCTCAAGTCGGTGAATCTTCATTGCATATTGCAGCATACATGGACATCAAAATAAGATAAAACTTAAGGCTTAACTACTTTCCGCCATTTTATATTTTATTGTGTATTATTTTGAACAGAAATAAGGCAATCATGTGTTCTTATTTTAGTACTCATGGCAAGAAAATGGAGCTTTCGATGTCAAAATTATGTTACTGAGTTGCACATCAGAATCACATATAAAAGTCATGAGTATTTTTATATTCCTAGAAAGTTGATGTCAATTTATATTATTGTTAGATCAATATACAAACAATCGCCCAATTAAGTGTGTATTACCATTACTGGCAAATACTAACAATTGCAAATCGAATATACAAAAAAAACCTTCTTATGGAGAGAATTTCCGACGTGATTCCGGTACTTGTGGGCAGCGGTAGTAAATCTCAAACATGGACAATGACATACATACAAATTACTTAAATATTATGGCTACAATAAATTCTACAATATCATACATACAAATCCAATGAAGAAGAGGCTTGTCCCAGGTCTTGCGTCCCAGGTCTTGCGTCCCAGGTCTTGCGTCGTGGTGACAGACTTTTAGTCATGCTTTGAGAGAGGGCTCTGAAGGTTTCAATGTCCTCCTGTCTGCAATTTTATAAAGGTTAAAACAAATTGTTATTTTATTATTAAGGATTTTTAGCCCAAGAAAAAACATCATGAGTTTTGGATTATGTTCGACGCCCGGTTTTCTACTAATGGTACTGCCATATAGCTACGTGCGTTTTCACTAAAAAGAGATTAATCATATGGACTATATTTCACATGGTTCTGCCACCTATGCCGGTGGCGCAACAAGTCATATTGGATCGGGCAGATAATAGGGATAGAACAAGAAAACATCGGACACGGGACAAGAAGGGCAAAAGATAATGTGCCCGTAAAAAAGTGTGCCGGTAGAAGAATATATATGACAAGCACATCGAAAGGAGCCGTTGAAACCCTGACAAGTAACCTCCGTAGTCACGGAGGTAGCTATCAGCAACATGAGAGTCATGAAAATGTCAAACACGAACAACAATGTCATGGTAGCAACGGTACTCTCTATGATAGTGGCATGAGAGTCACGTAAATCTCCTACGTCGATAATAATATACATGAAAAAGAAATTACTCTATTTGCCTAAAAAACAATGTCACTTTAGGCTTTTACGCCATCGGCGCAATGGTGCTAAAATATATTCTCGCTTCGGTCATTCGCAACAACATACACAATGTGCTTACCACAAGCATGATACGTGTTAGCAACAATGGTAGTGCCATGAGAATCACGGAAAATAAACATACATGCAACACATAATTTTTTGGGCTAAAATACAGTCTCGCTTCTGGCTTCTGCGCCAGCGGCGCAACGGGTCATCTAGTATAGCTTAGTTTGTATTGGCATCTCTCCTTCAGAATTATGAGGAGTGTCGTACAGGTAAAAACTCTGATCTTTTCCCGGTCTACTGTATTTATTGGATTGTGGATTTGCTAAAATTCTATAAACTAAAAATGCAATCTAATTGTGCTTATATTTATGACCAACTTCTTACACATAGTAAATATCAATAAGACTGATGGCAAAGATGGTGCTAGACCAATAAAAACGTCCACTTGGTGCAAATGTGTTCTAATAGGTTTTCCTTCAATGTGGCATGGTTTCGGAAAAGATATCAGATTTTAATGCTTCGTCTAAAATGTAGCTTTGTATATATTATGATTATCGTGCAATTAAATATGTATTTTGAAAGGATGATAGATGTTAGTGATGGTACATAAGAATCCTTAGCTAAACAATTCAACCTTTGCCCAACATGGTGCGTGATAGTCGTTTGATGAAGGACGTATTATACGTATCGTTTACAAGAAGAAAGCAAACTTTTATATTTCATAAATATGTGACTCCAATGTCTGCTCGAAAGGATTTTGGTAGCAGATTTTTTTATAATATAGAGTCGTCTAAGGTGTAAGATCGGGAGCTCAGTGTGTGACACATCGATCCAATGATGCATGCAATATCAAGTGAACATATTACAAGAACACTGAAGAAGTATTTCTTACATGGTAAAAAGAATGTCTAAGAAGGTTAAACGTGTGCGGATTGCTAAGGAGCCGACAAAGAGAAATGAATATAAAATGTGTAAAAGTGAGAATTACAAACGGAATCGGTTGAGTGTATTCAATAATTATGTTGCAAAACTAATAGTTGTTTGAGGATCTTATTTTTCAGCCGGTACCGAGAATCATCGACAAGTTGAGAATTGTGTAGGACTCCAAAGTTTTATAAACTATAATTTTTTTATTACATCCTATGCCAAAATAAATAAAAAATAACACTATAAGTGTTTATTTACATTTGCATAGACGATATTTCAAAATTGGTTGTGAAGTAATATTTTGTCAGTGGACTAAGAAAATATTTTATTTTTATCAATGGATCAATTAAGCATTATGAACAATTTTAGTAAAGTCGAATGAGAAATTAGATGTTGGAAGTCGACAAAGACGTAGGCATATATCCATTAAAAAGAACATTTCCCATGTTTTAGCTTGCTTCTTAAAGAATGTATGGGAAAAAATAATATCCCAAAACTAACCATTCTACCAACTAATATTAATAATACGGATAACATTGTGCAAGCAAAACTAGAATAGAAAAAAGATAAAAATAATAAACAAGCCATACATAAAAATAAGGAGAACATTTTTATTTCAAAATAATCAAAGGACACTGAGGAGAACCTCAATCTATATTTGTGGCAATGTTAAAAATATTTACATTTGTAGTACCATAATCTAATTTATACTATAACATCAATTGCTAAATAATAAAATTAGTTCGTCCAAATTATAAAAAAGGAACATGCTTCAATAATACACTATGTTAAATTCAAACATGATAGCATCTTTGAAATATTAAACTGACATAAAATTCGAACAACATAGCCAATAAAAATCTAGCCGCGCAAATGCGCGGGTCACCCAGCTAGTTACAAATGAAATGCTAAGATAATTCGTGCTCCTGCACGTCCAGATACAGGAGGGAGCTCAGGCCGTCGCGCCTCCTGAGGTGCCCGCTCCGTCCACGGCAGCCTCCGCCTCCTCCTCCAGGGCATCCTCCTCATAATCGCCTTCGTCTTCATCGACCACGACTTGGTCAAATTTCTTGGCGCACGCATCGGCGGCCTTCCGCGCCTTGTCGCTGATGTTGATCGGCGCCGTCACGGCCTCGAAGTCAAGCGAGGGCTGGAGCCTCACAAGGTTGCTGAAGATGCGGCTGGTGCCGAGGACGAGGAGATCGCGGCTCTCCTCCACGACGCGCTCGTCGAAGCCCTTCGCGGTCTCTTCAAGCTTTCCGAGGAATTGCTCAAAGAAGAACGAGTATGCGGCCTCGTCGTCGCCCCCTGCTGAGAAGTTGGGAACCTCGATCCTCAGGTCATCCCCAACGGCGCGCGCGCGGAGTACCAGGTCGTGGAGAATGCGCTGGCATTGGCACGACATGGTCTGGCGGACCTACGCATTGTCCCGTGCCCGCTCCACGAGGTCCGCGACCGGCCCCACCTGCTGCTGGAGCTCGCTCAGCTCCCCCTTCAGGGTGGCAACCTCCTTCTCCGCACGGGCCTGGGCCTCCTTGGCGCTCTGAAGGTGGGAAGCCTTCTGCTGCTCCCCCTTCTCGAGCACCTGGATGCGGTCCTGGAGCTCTTTGCGTTTCGCCTTGAAGCGCTCCTCCTGCTTCTTGGCCTTCTCGTCATAGTCCGTGGAAAGAGTTTCGCGGATGAGCTTGACCTTGGCGTCAGCCTCATCCTGGATTCTTTTCTGCTTCACCGCGAAGTCGGCGTTGGCCTTCTCGTGGCGCTCTGCGTAGGTGGCCTCGTTCTTGGCCACCAGGCCCTCGTGTTCCTGCAGCTGCCCCGTGCGGGTGGCCTGGTCCTCCTCGAGCAGCTGGACGTGCTCCTCGCACTGGCGCAGCTCCTTCTTGCGGAGGGAGAGCTCTCCCTCGCATCGCGTCAGCTCTGCCTCGCGCGGCGCCAGCTGCCCCTCGCGAGCATCCAGCAGCTCGCGGAGCTCCTTCAGGCTGGCCTCTACAGCCTTGGAGTCCGCAATGAATTTCTGCTCTGCGGCCGCTATCTCCTGTTGCTTGGAGGCGGTCTCCACCTCGAGCGCCTCCCTCGCGGCGTCCAGCTGCTCCATGGTCTCCGCCGCTTCCCGCTTCACGCTGTCGCGGGTCTCTGCGGCGAAGCGCATGGCCTCTTGGCGGGCCACCAGGGCCGCCGCGTCTTGCCGGCGGCAGCTCTCCACGCTCTTGCGGAGGAGGGCCCAGCCCTCGTCGAGCCGCGCCCGCTCTTCCGCCTGGGCGATCTCCTCTTCCGCGAGCTGCGCCTCCAGCGCCTCAAGCGTCCTCCGCGCCTGGCCGAGGACGGCTTGGCGACGAACCGCTTGGCGCCGCGGCTACCGCAGTGCCAAGGTCCCCGCATCGCTGCGGGGTGCAGAGATCTCGCCCCTTGGCGGGGCGCTAGAGGCACCCTGCCTTGGGCTCACGGCCGCCTCCGGTGCAGCCCGGGGGCTCGCGAGGACGCCCTCCTCGCCTCCCGCCTCAGGGGTCCTCTAAGGGCTCGCGTGGGCGCCTTCCTCGCCCCCTTCGTCAGGGGCCCTCCGGGGGCTCGCGTGGGCGTCAGCATCGCCTCCCGCGTCTGGAGCCCGCTGGGGGCTGGGCGCCCTCTCGCCCCCAGCTCCCGTATCTGTAGGCTCCGGAGGCGCGTCCTCCTCCTGTCCTTCGGGGGCGCCTCCCGCCCCCTCCGTGGTGGTCGCGCACGCCGCGGCCGCGGGTGCGTCTGTCCTCTGTGTGGGAGCCTCCTCCTCCGGGGGTGGCTCCATGACGATCTCCTCGATCGCCTCCTCCTCCTCCTCCTCGTCCGGCCTCGCGGAGGCTCGGGCTGTGTCGGCCGCCGTATCCTCCTCCGTCGCCCTCTGCGGTATGGGAGGAAGAGTGTTCTGGACTGGCGGCGGCACCACTTAAGCGACATCGTCGTCCTCCTCCTCGCGGCGCTCGCCCATGGGAGGAGCAGCCACGTGCTGCGGCTCGTCAGCCACCGGCGGCACTGCGGTGGCGTCAGCGGCCACCGGCGGCGCTGCGGTGGCGTCAGCGGCCTCCCCAAGCTTGCGGAGCCGCCGCTTCTTCGGCGCCACAGGGTTCCTGAAGACAAACAAGCAGAAGATCCGTCAAGAGGATTATCAGAAGCAAAATGCTGAAAGAAAAAGAAGAACCGAGGCTTACTCGTCGGCCATCCTCCATACTCTTTTCTTCGCCTTCGGAGGCTGGGGGCTGCTCGCCCTGGCCTCCTTGTGAGGCCCTCCTGCATCCTCTCGGGCGGCGTCCCTCCCTGCCGAGGCGTTCCTGTTGTGGAGGGCCTTGGTGTGGGGCTCGCGGCGCCCTCCCCTGCTGCCGCTGTCCTCCTCCTCCTCCACGATGCGTCGGGAGCGGGCCACGCGGAAGGCGTCCTCGTCGACGCTGGAGGAGATCTCCTGGAGGTCCTCGCCAGGCGGCACGTTCCTTGAGGAGCCCGCGTCGCCTACCGAGGGGTCGGCGCCTCTCGAGGCCTCTTCCTCGCCGGAGGGGTTGGCGCCTCTCGAGGCCTCGTCCTCGCCAGAATCTTCGGCATAGTCCGGCTCCGACGAGTCGCCCACCTGCTCCAGCTCCACAGCCCACGGGTTGCTGCGGGACCCGACGAGCCTTGCAGGCCTGATGCCCCATTCGTCGAAGATGGGCAGGAGTTCACGGGCCTTGCGCACGTTCTCCTCTGTATAGGAGAACAGCGGCAAGACATCGTCGTTGGCTGGGGACGGAACGGACGCCGTGGCGAAGAGGACCCGCATGACCTGCTTCAGCTCGTCCGAGGTGAAGTCGTCTGCACTCAGGCGCATCCTGTCGTCCGAGCCTGAGTACGTCCACATGGGCTCCGAGTGCCACTGGAGGGGAGCAATGCGGCGTGTGACGAAATCCTTCGCCACCATCTGGCCAGTGAGCCCGGCCTCGCGGAGCACCTGAATGCGCTCGTACACCGCCTCAAGCTTGGGGCCCTCGAAGTCGCTGCTCGCCCAACACGCCCACTTCTTCGGGGGCGCCACGGGTACCTCCAGGTGGCGGTTCGACGACTTGGTGCTGACAAAGAACCACTTCTGGCGGAAATCCTCCACCTTCTTCGTCACTTTGGTGATGAAGTTCTCACCAAGCCAAGCGATGGGGATGTAGTCTTTGCTCCTGGCGGCGGCGATGCGGAAGGAAATGCATCCGAACCGCTCGTTCGACGCGGTGCTCCGGAGGGCGTAGAAGCTGCGGAAGAGCGCCACCGAGGGGTGGACGCCGATGTACGCCTCGCAGAGGTAAGCGAAGATGGCGAGGACGAGAATGGAGTTTGGGTGGAGATGAAGGAGTTGGATCCGGTACGCCTCAAGGATCCCCATGAGAAAGCTGGAGAAGGGGGGAACGAGGCCGGCATAGAGGGTGTGAAGGAAGATGGGGTAGTACCCCGCACCGACCTTGCTGCTGCCGGGCGCCATGCTTGTGGCGCCGAACTCGTGGGTGTTGGCGGCCGCCAGGTGGCGCACCTTCTCGAGCGCCGCCGCACGGACGCGGGTTTCCGGCATCGCCCCCTGGGGTGCAGCACCCCGCGCCGCCGCCGCCGATGTGCCAGTCTGCACCGCGACCTTGCCCCTCTGGTCGGCGGTTGCTTTCTTGGGCGCCATGGATGCGGTGGAGACGAAGACCTTGAAGATGGAGCGCTCTGGACAGATTGGAGGCGTTGGGAGAAGTGTGCAGAGGAGTTATGGGAGAAGTGATGAGCGCCGACCGCGCGCCCAAGCTTTATTGACTGGCTCCCGAGTCGTGGCGGGCCCTGCCACATCGCTCGTTGAAGCCGAGGAGATCGTGGCCTCGGGCGCAACCGCTGCGCTCCACGTGTCACGGCCTAGGCGGGCACCGTTGGGCCCTCGACGCTTCGCCTCCATCCATGGGCCTCGGCGTGCCCATCGCGGGCCCGGGGGCTACTGTCGGCACAGTGGAAACCAGGGTACCACGGGCCGGCCTGCCAGGGCCCACAAGATTCTTTAGAAGATTTCGCTAAGGACCAGGCTCTTCAAGCCTGGCGGGCCTCGCGAGGGACCTCTCCTCCTCACCAAGGGTTTTTCCCTCGGCGAGGGACCTCTCCTCGAGAGGGCATCTCGGATGCCACCTGCAAATTCTGCTAAGGACCAAGCCGAAAGGCTCGGCGAGGCCTTTTGCCTCGCGAGGCTTCCTTCCTCTCGAAGCCAGCTCTGCCTCCGCGGCAGAGCGCACATGGGCTCTGCATCCTCCGAAGAGTGACGACCGCCCCAGCGCGCGGTGACAGCGGAGCCACAGTTGCCATTCTTACGTATAAAGGAGTCAACAAAGTTGCACCAAGCAAAGGAGCCCCAAGGATTTCCACTTTGGTGATAAGGGAACCGTCTGCAGCTACCCTCCAAGGACGATGTCACCGTGGGACACATCCCGCCTCAGCAGCGCCAGCCCACCGTCCTGTTTGGACGGCGGCTTTTCAGCTTTGGTGACGCCGCCCCCTGCCGTGGACCGCGTCCATGGACCATACCTTTATGGTGGACTCTACCTTTATTGTGCACCGCACCTCCTCCTTCGTCGCCATGTGGTAGCCCTTCCCGCCAAGATGTTTTGGGGGAAGAGGCCCGAGACGCCTATAAAAGGAGGGGGAGCACGTTCGGGCAAAGGGTTCGTTCCAAGATTCACAAGCCCAAACCCTAGATCTGAGGTTAGAAGTAGCCATTGTTAGCCACCCAGAGCTCGCCAAGCTCGCCCTGTACTGAAACCTCTCCAAGCAAGTGCAATACAATCCGAAGCAGGACGTAGGGGTTTTACCTCACCTAGAGGGCCCTGAACCTGGGTAAGACCGTGTGTTCCTCTCTGCAGTGTTTCCCCGCAGCGATCCAGGCGAGCACCGTCTCCGAGGCACGTTGAGGGTTGTTTGATTCCGTGTTCAGCCCCTTACTCGATCCTTCGTGAGACACACCCAGTTCCTGGGACAGTTCTCCGACACACATGACCACCCCGTTACTCCAACTAATGCACACGTTCCCCTTCACACGCTCTCATAAACATGCTTGATCAAAACAAGGATACAAGAACGGGGTACATAATATGCATCTACTTTCATAACTGAAATAAACATTGCAATCTCAACATATATTAACTCATAAAAAGATCCAGCAGAAAGGTAATACAACGATGACCGTAATCATGTTCAGCAGCTCATATGGTGCTAATTAGTGAAGCTCAAGAGAGAGAGAGATACATATGCTACTGCCACAAACCCATCGTCCAGAGGTGGACTACTCCCTCTTCATCATGGAGACGGTGGAGATGTCGATGGAGAAGAAGGAGACCTCTGCGGCAGGGCTCCGCCGGAGTTTCCCCCCTCCAATCTGCAGCCTCCTGGTCTCTGTTTCTTGTTTCTCTCGTGTGGCGGCTCTCTCTTCGAAGAACGTCGGGGGGCTCTTTTTATAGGCGTGTTTAGGTCACGAGGATGCTTCAGGGCGAAGGATCGACGCAAACGGGGCCACGACGGCCAAAAGAGGTGGGCCCATGCGGCCCCTGTACCTGGCCGCATGGGGCACCCCCTTTTGCCCCTCCGACCTCTGTTCGCTTGCTTATTTCACTCCTAGGTCTTCCTCCTTCCAAAATAATGATCCCCGTAAATTTATAGCTCATTATGACGTCGTTAAGGCCCTGAAACAAATAAGGAAAGAAATAGGGGTTTTCTGCCTACGCAGGATTAATTCCATAAAAAGGGGAAATCATTATTAATTACCAAAAATCATTAAATAATAGTAATATACCCCTTATATGATGCAAATATGAATGGAAAACAAGTTTTATAGTGCAAAGTTCATGTATGCATTTTACATGCATCAGCAGTCAATTTGGGCTGCATGCTGCACTAGCCAGTCCATCCCGAGGATGGCGTCTAGGCCGGGTGTGTCGAGAGTGTTGAGCTGAGCTGGAAATTCCACTTGGTTGATGCTGATGGTTAACTGTCGGTAGCCCATGTTGGTCTTCATCTTGGAGGCGGGGGTTTGTATCACCAAAAGATGGTCCAAAGGGAAAACGGGAAAATGGTGTTTTGCAAAAAAATCCTTGGAGATGAAAGAGTGGGAAGCTCCGGAGTCAAATAAGACTAGTGCGGGTTTAGTGTTGATAGTACACATACCAAGCACCACTTCTGAAGCATCGTATGCCTCCTCGGCGGACATGTGATGGACTCGGGCAACTTGAGGTGACTTGGCGGTGCTGACGGAAGGATTGTTGGGGATGCGGTGGTTGTTGGCGCCATTGTTGTTGTGTGCCAGGGGGCAGTCGGCTATGTAATGTCCAGTCTTTCCACACTTGAAGCATGAGTTGTCTCTCTTGCAGTCATCTACCAGTGGACGCTTGTGGTAGAATTCATTCCGGGGGTATCCTTCCCTTTTGGGCGGGTTCCAGGTATCCGGACGAGCTAAGGCTTGTGAGTTGGGTGGCTAGGTGCGTGGCCTAGAGTGAGTCCCCTCCAGCTGGTGTTTGCGAGACTCAAACTTCCTTTTGTGAGAATCATAAATGGTGCAGTGCTCCCTTTCGGAAATCAGGGCAGTGTTAACCATGGCTTGAAAATCCAGAAACTGTATGACACTGAGCTGAGTCTTGATGGCCTGGTGCATTCCATGGAGGAACCTGTCTTTCTTCTTCTCGTATGTGTTGACATCATTCGGGGCATAACGGGCAAGGTCATTGAATTTGGTTAGGTACTCGCTTATGGTTGAGTTGCCTTGAGTGAGTGCTAGAAGTTCTTGCTGCTTCATCTTCATAAGACTTGAGGGTTTGTAGGCTTTACGGAAAATCTCACGGAATTCGGCCCAAGTGAGGGATGCTTCATCCTCTCTCATAATAAACCTACTGTCCCACCACACATTAGCTGGTCCTTCAAGATAGTGAGTGACGACGGGCACCTTGTCCTGCTCGTCAACGCGAGCGACCTCTAACTTCTTTTCCATGGTACGGAGCCAATCATCTGCTTCGAGTGGGTTGGTGTCCTGTGAGAACTTGGGCGGCTGAGTGCGCTGGAAGTCCTGCAGTTTGGAGCGAGAGGGGCGAGGTGTGTTTTGTGCTTTCATGTAACTTCCAAACTCCCTCATGATTTGAGTCATGTGTAGCTGGTGGCGCTCATCCATCATCAACATTAGCTGGCTTGGAGTTGGTTCCGGTGGGGGTGGAGGAGGAGTTGGCGGCTGTGGAGGCATTGGATCCATGCCGGTTTGTCCGGCTGAACGGCGGATTGGGATCCCTTGGCTGCCACTTGTACCTGTGTGGGGCCTCATCCTAAGGGTTGAAGGTGGGGCGTACCCTGAGCATCCATAAGGGGAAAAGAATTGCAACATCCAGAAAATCCAAATAAGAGCAAGAGATAAAACAAAGGCGTTATTATACAGTGGAGAGTTGGGTTACATGGCATACATTACATGATATAATACAAGATACAAGCCGTAACCACTACTTTATTCTTGCACGCGTTTGACTACGCGGTCATCGACTACGATACATGACTAAGATACACACGCTATTGCTCCTGGGGCTAGCGCCTAAAACTCCATCTCGAGGGGAGTTGCTGGTGCGATGATATCGAGGCTGTCGTCGCTTTCCTCCTTGATGTCGGGTTCGGTCGCAGCAGGCATCCCCGGGGTGTACGTGGGAGCCGACGGGGCGGCGGTGGTGCGGCGTCCCTAGGCGGGAGGCTCTGGAGGAAGCTCGGTGGAGGGGCGGGGCCTGCAGCGAGGAGCGGAGGTGGAACTACAGAACGGGGGGCGCCTCGGACAGGAGCGAAAACAAGCCTCGCCCTAAGCTGATCATGGGACAAATCCTGGTGCCCTGGCGGCCTCGGCGGCAGTGAGGTTGGCACGAAGCACGGACATCTAGAAAAGGGTGTCATGCAGATACTGGTGGAGGTAGGACGTGTACTGGAGAAGGGAGGTGAGCGCAGGGTGGAGTCGCCGGGGTTGGGGAAGAGGACATCCCCGTTGCTCAGGTCCAACCTCGGGAAGTAGACGTAGTAGGTGCACACCTTCATGTCGGGGTCATGGGTGCGAAGGAAGACGAGGGTGTCTCCGGAGACCTCCTGGAGGGCGCAGGTCACCTGGTTGGTGATGCCGGAGGAGACACTACCACAGAAAGGGCTATCTGTGGCGCACCAAATTTGAATTCTGTGGCGCACCCCCAGGTTTGCCTGGTGCGCCACAGAATTCTCACCACAAAAATTATTTCTGTGGCGCACCTCGGTTCTGTGGCGCACCTCGGGCGTGCGCCACAGAAATGCCAAGATTCTGTGGCGCATCCCACTACCGTGCGCCACATAAATATTTTAGTGGCACATCCCACTGCCGTGCGCCACTAATTTTTTTTTGAATTTCAAAAAAAAGGGCGGCGAGATCTAGATCCAGATCTAGATCTGGATCTAGATCTGGCTGCCGGAATTTCGTCAGAATTTCGCCGGAATTTCGTCGGAGACCGTGTTGCCGTGGGTGGAGGAAGGGGTCGTCGGAGGTCGCCGGAGGTCGCCAGGGTGAAGGAGGAGGTCGCCGGTGGTGGAGGAGGTCGTCGGAGGTGGAGGTGGAGGTGGAGGAGGAGGAGGTCGCCGGGGTGGAGGAGGAGGTCACCGGAGGTTGAGGTTGTGGAGGAGGCCACCGGGGTGGTGGAGGAGGTTGCCGGAGGTGGAAGTCGCCGGAGTTGTGGAGGAGGTCGCCGGAGGTGGAGGTCGCCGGAGTTGTGGAGGAGGTCGCCGGAGGTGGAGGTCGCCGGAGTTGTGGAGGAGGTGGCCGGAGGTGGAGGAGGAGGAGAGAAGATGTGGAGGAGAGGAGAGGAGAAGAGAAGGAGGAGGGAGGAGAAGGGGAGAGAAGTGGAGAGGAGAAGTGGAGGAGAGGAGAAGGGGAGAGGAGAAGTGAAGGAGATGAGAAGGGGATAGGAGAAGTGGAGGGAGAAGTGGAGGAGAGAAGGAGAAAAGAGAGGAAGAGAAGGGGGTGCCGGCGGGATTCAAAATTTGGAATTCCGCCCAACAATTCTGTGGCGCATGGGCTAGACATGCGCCACAGAATTGTATATTTTTTTTATTTTGCTGGAAAATTTCTTCTGTTGGCCATAACTTTTTTTTTCGTTTGGAATTTTGAGAATCCGAGAAATGTCGAGGACGGGATGGCGGTTCAGTCCATCCTGGGCTTCGGAGAGGGTGGCTACGGGTTTCCGGGGTTCTGGATTGGAGGAGGGGTGGCTAATTGGTCGCGGGGGAGATCCTGGAGAGGGGAATCGGCCAGAGACCGAGCGGCGGAGGGGTGCTCATCGCCGGTGCTCTGGGGCTCCCGCGGGGCCGATACGGGATGGGGAGGAGGCTGATGGGGGGAGGGTGGTGGTGTGGTGCTTGGGGGTGGCCGAGGGAGCTTTTTATAGGCCCGGGAGGAGGTGGCTGTCGTGGGGCAGGATGCGGTGGAGGGGTGAGGTGTCTCCGGCCGGCGAGCTTTGCATCGATGGTGTAGGTGCGGCGCGTCGCCGAGCGGGCGTCACATTGGCTGGACGGCGGAAAGTGCGGGGCCGTGGATAAGCTCGGGTTGGTGTGGCACTGGCGGCGGGTGAGGTGTCCAGGCGGCCGTGGCGTGTCGACGGGCATCCCGGCGACGGTTTACCAGCGGCGCCTCGCCGTGCGGGGTGGAGCACCAGCTGGACGACGGGATTTGCGGGGCGGTGGGTAGGCACGAGCGGCCTGTTGGTCACTGGTGAGAGGAGGGTCCCGCGACGGCGCTGTGCGCGCGGCGCGTCGTCTAGCGGACGACGGCGCACGAGATGAGATGGGGAGGCGACGCGTGGCGGATGGGGTTGAGGAGGAGGTGGGGAAGGCATGGACGTGCGAGAGGGGGCGGCTACGGGAGGACTGACGGTGGTGACCATAAGGTGGCAGCGCCGTCGGGTATGGTCATGCCCGTGGCGGCCACGCCACAGGGCATGCCATGACCGGCATGGTCATGCCATTGGCATCACAGGGCACCAAATGGTAGAGTGGTCGCGTCACCAGGTGCAGAATTTGGAGATCTACCAAAGTCTAGTTATGGGCTCGAGCCAAATTGCAACTTGGGTGAAGGGAAAAATTCATCAAACACTTCCGTCTGAAAAGGGAAAATGGGTTTTGGGCATTGAAATTAAATGTCATTTGGCCAGGAAAAATCCCTGAGGTAGATACTGGTTAGGAGCACCTACTGTGGGGGTTTTTACAATTTTAGAGTAAGGTTTAATAGGCTTTCAAAAATATTAAAGTTTTGGGCAGAAAGTAAACTAGAGAAAAGCTCCAAAATTTTCTTAGCAAGGTATGGGATATTTTTTTATATTTGGTCTACATACTGGTTAGGGATCCTCCCTGAATTTTTGGAGAATTTTTTAAGATGGTCTTGACGTAACTCCTTTGGAAAGCTTGGGTGGTTTTGACATTAAAGAAAAGAAAATCAATCGACAGGGCTTTAGTTTTGGAAAAGGAGAGGCAAAGCCAAATTATCCAAATTCAAATTCGAATGTTTTGTTTGTCAAGAAAATTTCTTAAAGGACCAAAATTTTGGGATGTTACACAAGCATATTGAGATCCGTCATCACTTCATTCGAGATTCACGTTGCCCGTTGAGATATTGAGCTAGCTTATGTGCCAACCGAAGACCAACTTGCCGATATATTCACGAAGCCACTTGATGAAGCAAGATTCACTTATTTGAGGAATTAGCTAAATATCATGGATTCAAGGAGCTTGACTTGGCCATATTGCATACACACCTGTAGGCATGGATTTAGGGGGAGCATTGTCCTAATAAATTGGGCTCTCCCTCCCCTCAATATGCCTAAAGTAAAATTCATTTGTCTCTATTTTCAATTCATGAATTGTGAGCATAAAATGATGAGTATTGGTTATGAACCCAAGATATATCTTTGCGGTGTCATGCCATAAACTCTTACATGGTGGCTTAGGCCCCCGACCTCTTCTTTATGAAGAGTTGGTTCTTTTGGTGTTTTTTTGGATTCCATTGCAAATCTCTTTGTTCTTATGGGAAACTCACTCAATCTTGGCATTTATTGAATTTGCATCTTGCAAGTTGAGTGTGAAGTACCATCCCAGTTTGTGAAATCTATCCCAAGCCCCAACTTGTCCCAAAACATGCTCCTCTTGCCACATACATGTCCAACACTATATCATGCAAATCTGAGCAGTGGGGGTTGGAGATTCCGTCCGGACCAAAGTCTCCGCTCTAAGCCACGGAGACTCTAGTCTCGGTGTTTTCTAGGGGTTCCTAAAGGGGATCGGGGTGAGGAGTTGAATCACAAGTCCTCTTTTACCCCGACCCCAAAACCACCCCTGCCGCCGCCCCTGCCTGGAGAAGCAACTCCGGCCACTGCAGCCGCCGGAATCCGCCATCCAGCCAGCCTCCTCCACCTCCCCAATGCCGGGGAACCTCCTCCCCCTCGTTGGTCTCCACCATGTCGAGCCATGGTACATCTCTCACTCCCTCTCTAGATTTTTCCCTAGTTCATGGATTGAGTGATGATCTAGTGCTCTATGCTGGTTGTGTATCGTCTTGTGGTAACAAGTTTAGAGCCTTTTGCAACTTTTCTTGACCTAACCCTAGATTTCCAGCCTTAGGGCCGGAGACTCCGTTCTGTCCAGACCGGAGACTCCGGTGGCCGAAATGTCCGGCCCCAGAGACCGGAATCTCCGGTGTAGATCATGATTTGGTGCATTTCTTTCTCTACTTGTTTCCTTGTTGCATCTCCTGGACATTTATTCTTATCTCCTTGCTATCTCCTATCTCATTTGTCACAAATAACAGGAGGTACAAGGCATCCACTCACAACTCCAAGAAACCTCCTCGAAAAGAAAAAAAGGGGCACTCCGGCATATTTTGAGGAGACAGAGGATGGATGTCATGTGCAGATTGACAGAGGTGCTCATGCTAGAGAGGCAAGGGAAGCTTCTGCTAGAGAAAAGGCTGAAGCTCAATTTCTTGAAAATCAGAAGGCAAACAAGGCTAGGTTTGACAACTTACCACTGTGATTGGCATGAGCAAGACTGAATTCCGGTACATGAGGGAGCAGCCATTCTTTGACATGCCTCAAACATCAACGGATGCTAACTTTTGGCGCAAAGAGCAAGAGCTTGTGATGAAGGAGTTGTTTGAGAAGCTTTCGCCCGCCAATGTCATTTGTGGGCAAAAGGTACTCAATCTCACCGCTTTGAGCAACAAGCCCTATTTCCAAGAGGCGGTGTGGATTGTTCGCAAACTTGGGCTTGAGCAGCTCATGACCACCCAACAAAATTATAGCATCAAGCTTGTGCATCAGTTTTTCGCCACGGTTCAGTTTGGGAATGATGCCGATGTCACGTTGACTTGGATGACCAGGCCTATCAAGTGTGTGTCTTCGATGACAAGGTTTGGTGAGCTGCTTGGGTATGGTTTCCGCAATGGTGAGGAATCAAAGGGGAGGATTGTAATGTCCCGGGGTTTTCCCCCAAATTAGAATTTGTTTGTTTTTCTTTTTGCATCATCATGAAATCAGCATCATCGCATCGCATGTTGTTGACCGCGAAAACTATTTTCATTAAACCCTATTTTATTTTACTAAATTTGTCGGAAAAGTTTTACCGAGACGTTCGTCTCCGTTTTCTAAAATTATTTTGCCAAAATTGTTTTGCAATAGAAATAAAAATGTTTTGAGTTAGAGAGAGAGAGTAGCCCAACCGGCCCAAAGCCCACCTAACATCCAAACCCTAGGGTTTCCTCTGGGTTTTTTCTTTCCCACCCCCTGCCTCTTGCAGCCACCCTCCTACGTTTTCGTCGTTTCGCGAAAATGGCCTCCCACCTCCTCCCCTTTTCCTTTTCCCCCTCCTTCTTGTCTCTCTCCTCCTCGTTTTCTTTTCTTCCTTTTCTTTTTTCCCTTTTCCTCTTTTCCCTTATCTCCTTTCTCCTTCTCCCCCCGTGGCCTTCTTCCTCCCGCAGCGCCACCACCCGCATCCAACCTCCCCGGCCACCTCCTCTCCCTCCAGCCCGACCCCTCCTCCTCAGCCTCCCTTGTCACCGCTCCTCTCTGCAGCCCGGCCGATCCACTGCTCCGCCTGGCGCCGCCTCCCACCTCACCGTCACGCTCCTTCCCTAGCTCCGACCGTCGTCGACCCCGCCCCCAGCCGCGGCGGCCGCACCCTGCCCACGCGCCTTGCTTCTTCTCTCTCCCGAGCCCGGCCCGGCTCCCCTGCACCGCCACCTCTCCCGAGCAAGCCTCCTTCTTGTCCGTGGCCGCCCCGTCCCCGAGGCCGCCCTCCTGCTGCCCCGCCGGCCCGCGCCGCGGCCTCCTCCTCTATTGGCCCGCATGGCCATGCTCGACCTCGAGCTCCTCCCGGCCGCCTCGTCACCGCCGGCCTGCACGCCAGCACCGCCGTTGGCCACGCCTCTCCGTCGCCGGCGTCCTCTGTGCCTGCTCCGCCTCAACCCGTCCTCGCAGTGGCCGTTGCCCCCGCACGTCTCCACCACCGCCGTCGCCTCGAGCCCGTGGTCACTTGCTGCTGTCAGGGCGTGCTCCTGTCCATTGCTGAGTCGTGTCCGTCCCCGATGCAGCCTCCCCGACGCACTCTCCATCCCGTTCGCCTCCGTGTCATGAAGCCAGTTCCCCGATGGTTTTTCCCGAGTACATCCCCGACCTGTGTGGTGCCATGCCCTCCGTTTGTGCCGGTGGAGCTGCTCCGTGTCATCCGCCCACCAAGTGCTCGATGAAATGCCTGTAAGAAGCCCGACGACACATGTCCGTCTCCGGTGCGCCGATGTTGTGCTTTTCCGTCTGTTGGGAAGCCGCCTCCGACGTCTCGCCAAGTCCTACGCTTTGAGTCCGTTTGTGCCGGCCGCCTTTGTGCGCGTCCGCGAAAAGACCGAGTACGACGACCACCGTGGATACGACAAGTGCGACACAACGACCAACCGAGGAATCCGTCGACCGCGAAGACCGAAACTCCAAGGTCCGCCACGACGACGACCTGAGTACGACTACTTCCACGACGTCGACTACCTCAACTACGTCAACTCCGGACGGAACGACTACTTCGACTAGTTTGACTACTATGACTACTTCCACTCCGGTCTGAAGACAGTGGCTTCCAAATCCGAAGATCCTCGTTCCGATGTGTGACCCCAACCCTAACCCTATACCATATATGCGTATCTTAAATCAAATCATGCATGCTTAATTAAACATCACACCTTAATCCATAGAGTCAAATTAAATCAATTTAATTATGGGGTTTGTCCGATGCATCTATATTGTGCACCGATCCTATTTAAAATGATTTGCCATGTGTTAGGAAATAAAATTGGATCACATTTAATTTGTCATGCATCATGTCATTCACATGCCGTTTCTTTTACCGTAGTAGTAAAATGCATCTTTTATGTTTCCGGTGTTCATTGCTTCTTCGGGAATAGGACGATGAGTTGATGTGAGCAATGATTTTTCAGCTACCTCTACCGGATTGCAGGAAAGTGATACTCCCTTGCTATCTTTGCTTGTTTTCTGTCTCTTACTCTACCTATTTTTTGTTCCTTGCTAGCCTTATGTTACGATGCTTGTGTCTCGATCCTATTTACATGTTTACCTGGCAGCCATGATATAGCCACACCTCCACATCCTATTAACCTGTTCTTTGTTTACCTTGTTAGCCTTGCGAGTCCTAGTGCATGCTTAGGTGCTTTGCTTGAGTCCTGTTATCTCTTTATCTAGTCTTGTTGGTAATATGATAGCTAGGCTCAACTAAAATATTAATCTTTATTTTCTGTTACGATGGGAATAATATAATAAAGATAAGGCACCGGCAGAAGGCCAATCGTGGTGTTTTGTTCTGCTAGTTTCGCCTAGGACCCGAGTTCTTTTCCGATGATCCAAGACTGAGCGCAATAACCACATGTGGGAGTTCTATGGGCCTCCCCGCAATCTATTACCGGATCTTCAAACCTGTCCAGGAGCCACAACTTAGTTCAGGTGTTTCCATTTGTATGCGTACAATGATGTTGATGTGAAGGTAAGATGATGATGGTTACGTGGTGACTTACGGTAGGGATTGCGGTACGTTCGTTTATCGAGTGTGGAAGGAGGGCAATCATATGAGTGTGCCTCCCGGCACCGTCCTCGCAACGGCTAGGCCCACCTTGAAGCTTCGGCCGGACTCTCAAGGTGGATCAGATCTAGCTAGGTGGCTCCCTGGAATTGTTTGTAGAGAAGGGAAGTATTGCGTCGAACCCTCCACCGGTACACCTCTAAGCGAGTGTTTCGATGCGTGTGGGTTCATTGGTGCATCCCTGCAGGGTGAAATCTTTTCAAAAAGCCGTGTCCGCAGTTATGGACGACTTGGTGAAATGCGCTGGCTAAAAAGATCATAGACAACTGATACCCACAAGTATAGGGGATCGTTGAAATCTTCGATGTGTAAGTATTAGTATCGATCCCACTAGGAGTAGAAGGTATAAGTATTTGTCCTCTCAAATAAGACTGTCACTTCTCTTATTATCTATGCACTAGACAAACTAAAATGATTAAATGATGCAAGTGTTTTTGGGTTCTTGGTGTAGAGTTTGCAATAAAGTAAAAAGCTGAAAATAAAATATGACAAGTGAAAGCTCTCAAAGAGAGAAAGCCCAATCCTCTATGCAACAAGAGGACAAGCTTGAGTGGTGTGTTTCTTATAGGTGGAAAACGTTCCCAAGGGCTACACGGATTTCATGGCATAAATATTTCTAGAACAACAAGGGTTTGAACTATATCAAACTATGAGGTGGATGAAGTGGATCACGAAGTTGGTGATGGAGATGGTGCTGGTCTTGACGGTGGTGTTGATGGAGACTCCGGAGGGGGGATGGAGGAGCCTTCTGGAGGTGATTCCGGCGGCGTTCCCCCCCTCCGATCTTCTCCGGTAGCCTTCTGTCTCCTATTTCTTGGTTCTGTGTTTCTCCACCGCCTCCTCATGAAAGCCATCGGGGGACTATTTTTATAGTCCGTTTTAGGTCAAGACGAAGCCACGGAGACGAAAACGGATGGCATCGGAGCCACGAGGCCCAAGATGGGGCACTACTAGGGAGAAGCTTAGCCGTAGCGCACCAGTTTGGGCTACCCGTGGCGCAGGCGCCTGCGCCACGAATTGCCACGCCACGGGTAAGCAATTAGCCGTGGCGCAGGACCCTTTGTGCGCTACGAGTAGTTAGCCGTGGCGCAAGCTTGGGTGTGCGCCATGGCTAATGAAATATACCCGTGGCGCACAGCCCAATCGTGCGCCACGGGTAAGGTGCGCCACGGCTACACTGACAGGTGCGCCACGGCTAAGGTATTTTCTGTATTTTTTATATACTGTGTATTTATACAGATGCTAATACAGATATTTATAGATATATATTCTATAATACATAGATCACATGCATTATAACTGAAAATAGATATAAGTAGACAAAATTATATACATCAGACATGTATCTCCATCGGAATCGAGTAGAAAGTTAGATCATCACATTACAAACACAAATTATATACATCACACATGTGTCTCCGTCTTTCGTCGTGAAGGGCCGGATGTCGCCTTGTGCCTTTATGCGCCGTTCCACCTCCGCATTATCGAATGGAGCGCCGTCGTAGTAGAACATGCCTGGGTCAAAAACGCTTAAGTCAAAATTTCGTTACAAAAGTAATATTAAAATTTACGAAATGCGAGAAGTTAACGATGGAAAGCCTCATATATCATTGCCGTGCAAAACAAGGCAAAAAGAGTGTGTACAAGACCATGTATTAATACAAACACTCCAATTGTATATACTATAAGGCATTGTACACACTCTCCTTGCCTTTACCGTGGCATTGTTTAAATCATCGACTTTGTCAATTCATAGAGAAGAAACAAATTTTTTCGAGTTTATGCCTCATACATAGATTGGACACACATTGATCAGGAACGGGGCAAGCGGACCAAGTAAGAGTATGCACAAGATGTTTATTTGTGCATATCACAAGGTCCGCTAGCACCTCCCTGAAACACATAGTGTGCCACAACATTTTAATCATCAGCATTCGGAAAGAGAGAGAAAAAACAAAATGATTTCGGATTTGTGCCTCATACATATTTAAATTGGACACACATTTCAGAGATGGAGCAAGTGAACCAAGTAGGACGCACAAAATGTTTATTTGTGCATATCACAAGGTTCACTAGCTCCTCCCTGAATCATACAGTGGCACAACATTTTAATCATCGTCTTTTGAAGAAACAGACAAAACAAAATAAAAATGACTTAGATTTTACGCCTCATACTTAGGTCGGACACATAAGTAGACCTGCAGGATCTGGTGAGCCAAGTATGATGCACAAGACTTGGTACTTGTGCATATCACAAGGCTCACAAGACCTGCAGGCCTACAACCTAGTGCCACAACATTTTAATCATCGGCTTTCGAATAAACAGACAAAACAAAATAAAAATGACTTAGATTTTGCGCCTCATATTTAGGTCGGAAACACAATTATTATTAGCCCTGAAGGATCGGTGGAGCCAAGTAGTATGCACAGGACTTGTACTTGTGCATATCACAAGGCTCCACAGACCTTCAGGGTTACCACATAGTGCCACAACATTTTTAATCATCGGCTTTCGAAGAAACAAACAAAACAAAATTAAAATGACTTAGATTTTGCGCGTCATACTTAGGTCGGACACACAAGTAGACCTGCAGGATCTGGTGAGCCAAGTATGATGCATAAGACTTGGTACTTGTGCATATCACAAGGCTCACAAGACCTGCAGGCCTACAACCTAGTGCCACAACACTTTAATCATCGGCTTTCGAATAAACAGACAAAACAAAATAAAAATAACTTAGATTTTGCGCCTCATATTTAGGTCGGACACACAATTATTATTAGCCCTGAAGGATCGGTGGAGCCAAGTAGGATGCACATGACTTGTACTTGTGCATATCACAAGGCTCCACAGACCTTCAGGGTTACCACATAGTGGCACAACATTTTTAATCATCGGCTTTCGAAGAAACAAACAAAACAAAATTAAAATGACTTAGATTTTGCGCGTCATACTTAGGTCGGACACACAAGTAGACCCGCAGGATCTTGTGAGCCAAGTATGATGCACAAGACTTGGTACTTGTGCATATCACAAGGCTCACGAGACCTGCATGCCTACAACCTAGTGCCACAACATTTTAATCATCGACTTTCGAATAAACAGACAAAACAAAATAAAAATGACTTAGATTTTGTGCCTCATACTTAGGTCGGACACACAAGTAGACCTGCAGGATCTTGTGAGCCAAGTATGATGCACAAGACTTGGTACTTGTGCATATCACAAGGCTCACAAGACCTGCAGGCCTACAACCTAGTGCCACAACATTTTAATCATCGGCTTTCGAATAAACAGACAAAACAAAATAAAAATGACTTAGATTTTGTGCCTCATACTTAGGTCGGACACACAATTATTAGTAGCCCTGATGAAGGATCGGCGGAGCCAAGTAGGATGCACAGGACTAGTACTTGTGCATATCACAAGGCTCCGCAGACCTTCAGGGTTACCACATAGTGCCACAACATTTTTAATCATCGGCTTTCGAAGAAAATAAGTTCCAAACAAGCACAGAATTCAGTCCGGTGGTTAGGAAAGAAAATAGCACATATAATGTAAGAGAATACCAGCAAGTAGCAGCCACGGACCATATACATCTAGTGTACCTACTCAACCAGAGCAATTAGCTAAAGCCATAACCATTAGGGCCATTAAAGCCAGCAGCTCACCTAATAAGCCTAACTAGTGTCATTGACCGGAACAATCAGTGTACTAAAACATAATACAACCAGAACAGAGAAATTACACAGCAAGTACCCTCACGCTCCCACCTGCGTCAGTGCCTAAACATCAAAAGACAGCATTTTTCATCACTAACTATAGCCACTGAATCAGCTAGCTATGAAAACCCTAACACTAGAACACACTGGCCATAGCTCGGAGCAGAGGAGCTGGAGCTCACCTAGACGTAGCCGATGCCGATCTCATTGCATGGAGAGGTGGCGAGACCTCTAACCACCGGTCGATCTCGGTCAAAATGAGATGATTATATTTTTTTACTACCATTACATTGCCTAGCTAGTGCTGACAAGGAATTAGCTGGGATCCTAGCTAGGAATCGATCGATGGAGCAGCTGAGTGTCTTTGATCCGTACTAGGAACGGTCGATGTGTGCGCGCGGATGGATGGATTACGACGTGTCGCCGCCGCCGAGCTTGGCGAGCAGCGCGGCGACGAGCTGGTCGCGGCGCTCCTCGCGCTCCTCGGCGCGCGCCCTCCACGCGTCCTCGCGCTCCCGCCACCGGCGCACCAGCGCGAGCCGCTCCTCACCGAGCGCGACCAAGGCGGCGCGCCACTCCTCCTCTCGCGCCCGTGGGTGGGTGGCGACTGGCGGCGCATCGACTGATGCGGAGGTGGCGGGCGCGGGGAGGGACACATACGCCCGTCGATCTGGGGTTAGGGGCGGGGTTCTGTGGGGGAGCAGGAGGGCAGAGAGGAGGCGGAGGAGGGTCAGGGGATAGGGGGTGGGGACGTGGCTTACCAGCGCCGCGCGCCGTCGCCGTGGAGCAGCGGATCGAGCTCGAGAATCTTGGGGGTCCTCCTGCTCCTTGCTGGATTCCTGGTGGTGGAGGCGGAGCCGGCGCGGGGAGGAGGCGGAGGCGGCCGGGGAGGAGGCGGAGGCGGCGCGGGGAGGGAGGAGGAGATCGGGGATCGAGCGGCGCCACTAGGGATCGAGCGGCGCGGCGCGCGATGCACTGTTATTTCCCCTCTGTGGGCCGGGTGCTACACTTACACGTGGCGCAGGGTATTACTATGCGCCATGGCTACGCGGCTACCCGTGGCGCACATGTTTGTGCCGCGCCACGCCTGAGTGCGCACAGGGCGGCCAGCCAGGGCCCATCTTAGCCGTGGCGCACTTCTTAGAAACCTGCGCCACGGCTAAGTTGGTGTCAGTGGCGCAGCACCAAGCGGTGCGCCACACATACTTAGCCATGGCGCACCACGCTGACAGTGCGCCACGTATACGTGGCTTACCTATAAGCCTTTTCCTAGTAGTGGGGGGTCCCACGCGGCCAAGGAATTTGGTGGCGTGGGCCCACCTCTTTTGGCCCTCGGATCTCCTTTTGTTTGCTTCCTTTGCTCCTACGCTTCGTTCCTTCCAAAAAATGATCCCCGCAAAATATTAGGTCATTTGGACGTCGTTTGGGTCCCTGAAACATCAAAATATAGAAAATAGGGTTTTCTGCCAGTGCAGGGTTAATTCCAGAAAAATAGGAAAACTGTGAAATCTTCCCAAAATCCTGATAAAACAATGATATAACCCTTATATGATGCAAATATGATTGAAATATGAGTATTATAATGCAAAGTTCATGCATGCATTTTACATGCATCAGCATCCCCAAGCTTAACCTATACTCGTCCTCGAGTATGAAGGTGATAAAACCAACATGGACTTTGCATTTTAATACTATCAATGGATATCAAAGATGATTAATATTGGTACCTAAAGTCAAATGATTCATTCTTCAAAGGAGTAGCAATATGCAAGATAGATTATGAAGTGATATTAAATATTCAATGTAAGGATGTTCAATGATAATTCACAAAGTGCAACATAGAAGAAAGTACTATGGACCAAATGTATGCATAATGAAAAGTAAAAACATCCTATGATGGTCATAGAGTACTCTTGTAAATCTGAATATAAAAGGTGGGCACTTTGGAAAGATATATAAATGAGTAGAGGTAAAACATGAATAAGATTCATCTAACTTCCAAATGCTTCTACTTAAGTTAATGTTTGTAATGTGGTATTCATTGGTGTCAAGCTCTCATTACCGACATCATAGCATCTTGAATGGTTAAAGTATAAAGTGAAAGCAAATATGAGTAGTGTGCTTGACAAAGTATGGGTTTAAAGCTTCATGCCCCATGAATACGAGTACCTACACCATGGTGTTACTCAATTTGGGCTACCAAGCAAGTTCAAGTTAATGTCATTGTAAAAATAGCGTCATCAAGAGGGTCAACTGGGGTACCTCTTGTCCCAGGACATGGAACAAGCCCATGTCAAAATGACAAGACAAACAAACATAATGAACAATCTCAACACCCTTTTTATTTACTATTGATATAGCGTTTTATTATGAGGTGCATCACTGAAGGTTCACAATAGCATGTAAGTAAATTTCTACCATGAATGATGCATGGCTTAGATTAGCGGCCCAGGTGTCTCTCTAGCCATTTGTACAAACTACTTAAACTTACTTAGTTTCAACATTTATTTGGCACTATGATAGGCATCCATAAACAAAAGTACATGATATCAACTAAATATAATTAAGAACATTTTGAAAGCTTGCCATGTGACAGCACATATGGGCTAACCCCCAACCAAGACTCTTGTCAAGCTCACAGCTTCATAATTTTAATCACAATGGTTCATGTTTATTAAGTGCAATAAAAGTAAAGTGTGCATCAAGTTCGTGAGAGCTTTTTAACCAACTTGAAACATACTCGGAATAGCATGAAGCTAATAGGTAGATATGGTGGACTCACTTGAAAAACTTTGGTTGAAGGTGTTGGACAACAAGTTTTTTGCTTGTTGGAATTTTTGGGCTAGCAAAAGGGAGAAAGTTGACCGTCTAAATGCATGCACAAGTGTCCATAGAACTAACCAATCCATGAATAAAAGATAGATCTTGATAAAACACTTGCAAATTAATACTCATTAAAAGCACATGATTCATGCAACTATATGTATCTTTTTGAATCAACTCAAACATACCTTTCCCAATCTTTTTAATAGAATCCAACTTAATTCAACCCAAAATTCCAGTAGCTCTCTCATAAAAAAAATGATAGTGGTGGTCTCAAAACAAAAATCAAACCAAAATAAAAAGCAAATAAAAGACGCTCCAAGTTTATGCAATAAAGTGCATTGATCGAAAAACAGAAGTTAGACGTGTGCAAACCGAGAGTGTGTTGGTCAAGTGGGGTTGTCTTAACATCCCCAAGCTTATGGTATTCACCATCCTTGGATAGCTCTTGGTGCATCTCCTCTAATCCCTGTGAAAAAACTTCAAAACACCGTTTCTCCCATTTCTTTTCTGTGGGGTGACATTAATAGTGATAGACAAATAAATTGCTTGCTGCATAAAATCCGTAAAAACAAAAATTCATATGAATGTCCAGAAAGTGTATAATGTTGTATGCCTACTTATAAACTCAATTGGATAAAAAAGATTCAAGTTAAAAGTTCAAAGAATGCATCAAACAAAATGGGACAGAATCTGTCCAGAAAAATAGGAGCAGAAAAACGTATTTTTCTACCCTACTAAAATATGTCGAAAAATTCTGAAACAATTCATGCTTACAGAGGATGAAAAGTTGCAACTACATTTAAAATATCAGATCATTCGGAGTTACAAAATAGGAGTGAAAAATCATACCGTGCACAGATTCGTGCTGGAATAAAATCTCCGAATACAATAAGCAACTTTTTCAATCCAAAATGGGTAAAACTTGGCACTTTATTAAAAATTCTAGAAACAAAACTAAAAACTAAATCTCTTGTTACAGCAAGAGGACACAAAGAAAATCAAAAATAAAAACAACCGGGTTGCCTCCCGTAAAGCGCTTTCTTTATAGCCATATAGCTAGGCATGATAGTTTTAATGATGCTCACATAGGAATAAGAATTGAAATGCAAAATAGAGCATCAAGAGAAAAATATGAAACTCATTTAAGTCTAACCCACTTCCTATGCATTGGGATCTTGTAAGAAAATAAATCATTGAAACACAAAGCAAGTAGCATAGTAAGATAAAACAAAAGCAATTTCAAGACTTTGAACTTAAAGAGAGGAAACGTAATAATATTGAAATGTTTAGAACCATGTTTTCCCCTCTCATAATAGTTACAAGTAGTGGAACCAAATTTGATAAAACAACTATTAGATTGGTGCAACTTTGCAAACTTAGGAAGATATAAAGGATTTTTAAAACTATCATGTAAGATATTAGCATGTTTTCCTCTCTCAAAATAATTGCAACAAACATCATAAACATGATGGTTGTGGGTGGAATGGTTATTAGTGCAAGATAATTTCAGCCCACTTATGTACTTTTCAACATATAAAAGCTTCTCCTCCATGGTGTGAATAGGAGAATTCTTAAATAAAGTAGGACTCTCATGAGTAAGAGTACCATCACAAACAGCAGGTATATCATTTTTACCCTCACATAAATTTGTGACAACTTCTAAACATTGAGGATTATCATTAAGCGTAGGACCATCATCTAAAGCATTATCATATAGCATATTTAAACAACACTCAATAAGCTCACTAGTAGCATCATTAAAAAGTAAAGGACCATTATCATCTAAAGCATTATCATTATCATAAATAAGTTCACTAGTAGCATCATTAAAAAGTAAAGGAGCATTATTAGTTTCATCATAATAGCATGGGTTATCATATATAACCATAGAATTTTCAGTTTGACACTCATCATAACATGGGTTCTCATAAATAACAAAAGATTTTTGCGTTTGAGTGCTACTATCAAATGTTAATGGTGAAGTTGGGAGATCCAACTCTTCCCCAAGCTTAGGTTGGAACATATCCATTTCAATCTCCTCTTCACATTCTTCCTCTTCCAAGCTTATGTTTTCATCATCCTCTTCCTGCAAAATATTAGTAGTTTCCATGGAAGCAAGAATTCTTTCTTTAACATAAACATTGTCACTAAATTCTTTTTTGCAAAGTTGGTGAATAATAGAAATTTGTACTTTCATTACACGAGCTTCATGACTAGTTGTAAGAAATTTATCAATAAGAGAGTCTATCTCATGGGCTCCAACATAAGCAATATATTTCTCAACTTGTTCTATATCAGGGCATGAAAATTTATCTTCACGATAACAAGCAATTATAGGATCACTATTATACTTGCATTGATAGTGGGAATGTGTAACAACTCTTCTATTGCAACAAGTTACATCATGTAATTCACAAAACTGAATAGCTATTTTGTGAAGAGCTTCAAGCAATTTACACATTCTTGTTCCCTCTTCGGTTGATTCATATTCAATGTAGGCTTCCATATTTTTAACATAACCATTAGGAATAGACATTCCAGAAAGTTTCTCCATCTTTTTTGTGTTTTGATATATAAAACTGAATATAAAACTAAACTAAATGCAAAACTAAAAGTAAATATAAGAAAAACTTACAACCAAAGAAGTTAAAGAGGAAAACCTCCCCAAGCTTAGATGATTGCAAGATGTAAAACAAACAAAAAGAAATGCATAACTGAAAATAACTATCTAGTGCAAACAAGAATATTAACTTAAGCGCTACACTCCCCGGCAACGGCGCCAGAAAATGTCTTGATACCCACAAGTATAGGGGATCGTTGAAATCTTCGATGTGTAAGTATTAGTATCGATCCCACGAGGAGTAGAAGGTATAAGTATTTATCCTCTCAAATAAGAGTGTCACTTCTCTTATTATCTATGCACTAGACAAACTAAATGATTAAATGATGCAAGTGTTTTTGGGTTTTTGGTGGAGTTTGCAATAAAGTAAAAAGCTGAAAATAAAATATGACAAGTGAAAGCTCTCAAAGAGAGAAAGCCGAATCCTCTTTGCAACAAGAGGACAAGCTTGAGTGGTGTGTTTCTTATAGGTGGAAAACATTCCCAAGGGCTTCACGGATTTCATGGCATAAATATTTTTAGAACAACAAGGTAAACATTTTGTCAAGTTTTAATCTTCTTTTGGACGGAGCCATAGTTAGGTGTAGTTAAATAAATAAACTAAACCCCTTATGATGGATCATGTGGCCAAGTAAATGACTGCACAAGAATTATTAAGACATAAAGTCCCACCATAGACACTCTAAGGTCCTCGATATAAATCCCCTCCTAATGTAACTTCATGTATTAGACCAAGGTTTACGTGTCCTCCTAGGTCCTACCCATTCCATCACACTAGTGTGATAGCACCTTCATTCATTACTCAATATATGGTGCACTTCATACATTGTACATCAAGACATTCATAAAAGATAAAAACTTGACCAAATACTCAACACAAGTTAAGTGAAAATTATTGCCAATCCATCCTATGCCCCCAGGAACATGAGAGAACTACTCACGACGCGAAGACATGATATGATTCAATGGTATAAGTGATACAACACAATCTGAAAATATAATCTCCCCACAAAATAATGACAAGTAGCAATTCACAAGCATGTAGAATAGTACTTAGACAATAGCTAGGGTTCGAACTATCTCAAACTATGAGGGGGATGAAGTGGATCACGAAGATGGTCATGGAGATGGTGCTGGTCTTGACGGTGGCGTTGATGGAGACTCCGGAGGGGGAATGGAGGAGCCTTCCGGAGGTGATTTCGGCGGTGTTCCCCCCCTCCGATCTTCTCCGCCAGCCTTCTGTCTCCTATTCCTTGGTTTTGTGTTTCTCCGCCGCTTCCTCGCGAAAGTCGTCGGGGGACTATTTTTATAGTCGGTTTTAGGTCAAGACGAAGCCACGGAGACGAAAACGGATGGCATCGGAGCCACGAGGCCCAAGATGGGGGGTCCCACGCGGCCAAGGAATCTGGCCGGGTGGGCCCACCTCTTTTGGCCCTCGAGTCTCCGTTTGTTCGCTTCCTTTGTTTCTACGCTTCGTTCCTTCCAAAAAATGATCCCCACAAAATATTAGGTCATTTGGACGTCGTTTGGGTCCCTGAAACATCAAAATATAGAAAATAGGGTTTTCTGCCAGTGCAGGGTTAATTCCAGAAAATTAAGAAAACTTTGAAATCTTCCCAAAATCCTTATAAAACAATGATATAACCCTTATATGATGAAAATATGATTGAAATATGAGTATTATAATGTAAAGTTCATGTAAGCATTTTACATTCATCGACAACTTGCACCTAATGATTATAACTTGACTAGTAAGATAGATTAGATGAATAATAACCCATAAAATTGTCAACTGTGTGAGTGCCTTTGGGCTTGCTTCTCGTGGTTTAAACGGGCTGGTAAGGAATGGTCTGGCTTATGTTTGGTGTTAGTATAGTTGGTTCCTTTTGCGCTCTCTTACCTTGTCTCTTTTAGACGAAAGTTGTAGCATGTCTCTATAAGTTATTAGTGCCGCTTGCCGCCGCCTCAATCGCTAACCCTCTTCTCCCGGAATTCCAGCTTTGATATCTCGTGAGTATTACTTGCCAGTACTGTTTATAGTACTGACCCCTTCGGGGTTGCTATTCCAATGCAGCCGACTGGTTTGAAGTCTGACGACGTTAGCTTGGGAATCCCTCCGGCTTGGCCTGGGCAGGGATATGGTGCCTTCGTTTATCTTCGGGACTCTTAGTCCATATTTGTATTCTTATCCATACTTGGATACTATTCGCTTCCATTGTTATTTGGATCTTTGTATTGTATCTTTTGCTCTTGACTCGGTGAGTCGTTGTTGTATATATGTTCTTTTGTGGGTTCCATCGACAACTGTTGTAATGATCATCACAATTCCACCCGCACAACGTGTGTGTTGCGACATGCATGTTATGCTTGGTGGGCGTCCTAGGATCGTTATTATGTGGATTTGGCGGAAATCGCTCAAGTCTACATAGTATTGATCCGGGGTCGCTACAAGGATCATGCATGTAGAAGGGCTGCACTATGACAAGAAAAAGTTGACTCCTCTTTACTCAAACAAGGCATCCATGGGTACAAACAAGGACTTGCTCCCCACTTTCAACATTCTTCTTCGCATGTTTCGGTACAAAATTGCACCTCAAGCCGGAAACATTGATGGTATTCGAGGTGGGCTTCTCAATCTTCTCCATCACTCCTATGAGGTTCGCAATGCCGGAGTGAATTGCCAAGGCTATGAGGTAGATGTCATGGATTTTATCAAGTGTGAGATGCATTGGGCCGTGCATGAGATGAAAAATCCCGTTTATGCTCCTTATGTGATGAAGCTCATCATTGACCAAGTGCCAAATGTCAACCAAGACCATCTCACTAGTCACAAGACCGGCACTCTCTAAGTTCTCAAGCATGACAAGCCATCTTCCTCTAGTCGGGCTCCGGCATCATGTGATGAGGAGGAAGAAATTGAGGCCCCAATGCCTAGGAGGAGTAAGAATGCCGATCCCCCCTCATGGGTTAGCAAGGGCAAAGAGGACGTGCAGAAGGAGATGAAGAAGCTCACTTGGTTTCAATGGACAATGCTTTGCATGAATGTTTGCCTTCACAAGGAGAACCATCAAGCTTACAAGTAAAGATAGTTGATTATTCACAATCAACACAAGCTTTACAAGGAATTGGAGAAGAAGAGGGATAAGACTCCTCCCTCATATGTTGAAGAGAATCCACCTAAGGAAAAATCATCCGGGAGTGAGGACTCCGAGTATCATGATGAGGATGACAAAGGTGATGATGAAGATGAAGATGCCACCGAGGACTCCGAGTGATCGTTTGGGTCTCGTTAGCATCACTCTTCTTCCTTTTTGGTATTACCGATGCCAAAGGGGGAGAAGAGTTGTAGTAGGTCATCCGTGGGATTTGCATGGGTCAGGCACAAGCATTTGCTTTTATCATTTCTTGAAAGTTTGTGTCCATTTATCTTAAGTTTGTTGAACTTTATCGTTTGCTATCTTTATGTGTTGTGTGGATCTTGGTGCCTATGTTAATTATAGTGGAGACATGGTTTTCGGATATCCTATGTTAATTATTGTGGAGACATGGTTTTCGGATATTATCTATGGTTGAGATTATTGTGGTGTGAGATATGCATTGGAACTATCTATTGTGGTGTGTCCATTTATTGTGGTATGATTTTTATCACAAGTCTCAACCTATGTAATGACATGTCTCACATTATTGCAAATGAAATTCTTGCTTATATCATGTCATATTCCTATGTGGTATCCTTTTCCTATATGTGTGCATCCCTTATCCTATGCAACTTGTTGATATGCACACATTTAGGGGGAGCTGCCAATTTATTATATATATGATATGATCTACTTTTTGTAAATCCTAGTGTTATCATCTAACACCAAAAATGGGAGATTGAAAGAGCATTTCCTAAACCCTAGTTGGTTTTGTGTATTTGTTAACAACACTAGTGATTATTTAATATGATGCTAAGTGATGCAGGATTATAGACATAATTATTCCCATGAGCATCTGCCACAAAAAAGGAAGAAAAGGGGAAAGTTTCTTTGTTGCAGGGATTTCAAGGCCAGAGTCTCCGGTCTGCCAGGGCTGGAGTATCCGGCCCCATGATTTTCCTTGCCTGTGTCCAAGTGTGGTGCGGTACTGGACTCCAAACCGGAGGTACCCCGGAGTCTCCGGAATGGCCGTAGTCTCCAGCCTCTGGACCCCGGAGTCTCCGGTCTGTCTACCTCGAGCCCGTCAAGACGCAAGTGTGGAGCCGTACTGGACTCCAGTCCGGAGGTACACCTGAGGGTGTCCGGAGTATCCGGCCAGGCCGGAGTCTCCGGTCTGTCTGCTTCAAGCTCATGAAGATGCAAATTTGGTGCGGTACTAGATGGTACACCGGAGGTGCACCAGAAGGACCCCGGAGTTTTCGGCAGGGCCGGAGTCTCCGCCCCCAAGTTGACCGAAATCTCCGGTCTGGCCAGGAGACTCAAAGCTTCCGGAGTTGGGCGGAGTCTTCGGTTCACACCGGAGTCTCCAGCCCACTTACCCCGAAGTCTTCGGCCCAGTCAGTGCCCAACGGCTAGAAATTGGAGAAGGGTATAAATACCCTTCTCCTATGTTGGAAAGGGTAGCTCGTCCAGCATCTCAAGAACCCTAATTTCTTAGAGCTCAAATCAACTAGATCTCCCAATCCCTCCACCAAACTCGTTGATCTTTGGAGGATTGAAGGAGAAGGCCCGGATGTACATCTTCACCAAGCCGTTCTTCATTTCCCCCTCATTAACTTGAGGGATTTCGTTTCTAGGGTTTGCTTGTGTCTCCCTAGATTCATTTGCTTACTACTTGTTGTGTTGTGACATATTTGTTTATTTGGGAGCCCCCGATTAAGTTGTGGGTGTGTGCCCCAAGAACTTTGTAAAGGCTCCAGATTCCGCCTTGAAGGATACCGATAGTGGAAGGTGGACCGAGCCTTTGTGGTGAGGTTCATCGGAGAATAGGGTGAGGCCTTTGTGGCGTTGAGTAGGCCTGTAGTGGCTAGCTCACACCCCTCCAACGAGATGTACTCCCTTAACAAGGAGGATCTCGGGAATACATCCTTGCCTCCGTGTGCTTGTACTTTCAGTTATCTCTATCCCTTAGTTGCTTTTACTTGTATCGTGATAATTGCCTAGTGTTAGGTGCTAGCTTGTCATATAGCTAAATTCACCATAGTTGCATATCTAGAGAATTTACCTTTTGTGTCAAGCCTAAATTGAAAAAGAATTAAAATTTGGTGTAGCACCTATTCACCCCCCACTAGGTTCCCATACGATCCTTTCAGCTCGCAGTGGCCATGTCTTGAAAGGGGATGGGGAGCACGGGGGTCGTGCATGTGGAAGGCACATGGCGACGTTGGGGGCCGTGTCAGCTGCGAGTGCGAGAGACCAGAGGTGCGTAGGGATTTCCTGCGGATCGGGAGGCGTGGAGTGGCGGCGATGTCGTAAATCCCATTCTATGCCCATTGAGTATGTTAGCATAGTTACCCGTACCTCCCAGTCCCTACTTCCCTTCCTTTGTCTATGAGCTTGGCATTTTTGATGTAGCTGAGAAGAAGCTGACTAGAGAACAACTGGAGAAGAGGACGAAGCACTCGCGGTCGACGGGGATGTCACGGCTGGCCTCGATGTTGTCGGCCAGGCAAGGAATGTACCTCAACATAGTCGGTGATGACGCGCCTCATCGCGGCGGTGTAGGTCGAGGTGAGGAAGAATCTTATCTTTGGGGGTGGGTCAGATGTGGAGCTCGCCGGCTTGGAGATTAGGTTTGGGGTGCTCGTCGTCGCGAGAGACAGGAGGAGGTAGGGGGTTAGAGGGATGTCTCGGGCGGGGTGGAGAGGCGGCGCTCGCGCCGCCGACTATGGGTGGTGGCAGCAGGAGGCCTGGCCGGTGGAGGAGGCGAGGGGTACAAAGGGTGATGGAGGGGTAGTAGTTTGGGCCTGGCCATACGACAGACTGCGACCAGTCTCAACCATACTTTGACCAAAGAAGAAGAAGAGTTGGTCAGAGAAGAAGACATAACAAACTATAAGAAAAGTTGCTTTCCGCCACGAATTGGCATGCTGGGTGTGGTAGTTGGTGACCATCTACCACGTATTTTCGGCGATTTTGGTGCTTTCGTGGTCGATGCGCACCATCCACCACGAAATGCCCAAATCGTGGTCTATGATTAGTCGGCTGCTAAGCTGGAGCTATCTACCACGATCGACACAAGTTTTCGTGGTAGAAACTCGTGTTTTCGATTCTGCGTGCGACTTGACTCTCATCTGAAGCGTTTTCGGTTGATCCATTACCTGAAGGCTGGGCGATGAAGGACGGGTCCACCATGTCAGTGACTCAAAGGATTGTGTGATCTCGTGACTTTTTTATTTTGGTTGCTCCATTACCTCAAGGCTGGGCGATGAAGGATGGGTCCACCGTGTCAGTGACTCAAAGGATTGTGTGATCTCCTGACTTTTTTTTTCTTTCGGTTGCTCCATTACCTGAAGGCTGGGCGATGAAGGACGGGTGCATCGTGTGTGTGGATCAAAGGATTATGTGATCGCCTGACTTTTTTTTTCATTCAGTTGCTCCGTTACCTCAAGGCTGGGTGATGAAGGATGGGTCCACTATGTCAGCGACTCAAAGGAATGAGTGATCTCGTGACTTTTTCTTTTCTTTCGGTTGCTCCTTTACCTCAAGGCTAGGCGATGAAGGACGGGTCCACCGTGTCAGTGTAGCGCCCGAACCCCAGAACTATACAATGAAGCTTTGTGCAACCGGTCATGTTACACAATCGAAGGTTACTGGGTTTACCAATCCCAGGCCAAAACCTTTGGCAGGCGTGCTCGGAATGGATCCTCGGCACGCAACACTTCGATCATGCCATAAGCTCAGACATAGCTATCATGTATAGTAGAGAGATCAAGACTTGTGGAACAACTGGCACATCACAGAGTCTACGACACAAAGATTCATATAGCAACTCATATATGAGAAAGATACAAATTACACACAAAAGGGGTCACAGACCCATCAGTACATCAAGCGGAAATGAAGTAGTTGTCTAGTACAACAAGATCCAAATATATGGCCTAAGAGGCCTAGACATAAACATAACCCAACCAGGTTGTTCCACGGTCCCAAGCTGCCACCTGGGAAACCCGAACTACTCGTCGACGTCCAGGAAGAATCCACCTAGCTGCTCGGTGTCGTCCTCCTCTGAAACAAGTTATAAAGGCAGCAAAGAGAGACTGAGTATGATGTACTCGCAAGTTTAGTAGGGCGATATAGGCCCAATGCTGCTGTACCTGGCGGCCACCTAGCTGCTGCTGTACCTGGCGGCCACCCCTCAAGCGGCAAGCGTTGTCCTGGTAGCGTAACGGGAGGAGCCCGTACCTACCATCAAGAGCCCTTCCACGTCGCGGGAGCCAGAGCCGAGAGACGCAAGCCCTTTCGGGTTGGTTCGGGGGCTCCCCGCCTGGGACCCATCCCCAGCAGAGTCCCAAGAGGAAGGTCCCGCAGCATCGCTGTAACGCCCTGACCCCGGAACTATACAGTGAAGCTTTGTGCAACCGGTCATGCTACACAATCGAAGGTTACTGGGTTTACCAATCCCAGGCCAAAACATTTGGCAGGTGTGCTCGAAATGGATCATCGGCACACAACACTTCGATCATGCCATAAGTTCAGACATAGCTATCATGTATAGTAGAGAGATCAAGACTTGTGGAACAACTGGCACATCATAGACTCTACGACACAAAGATTCATATAGCAACTCATATATGAGAAAGATACAAATATTACACACAAAAGGGGTCACATACCCATCAGTACAACAAGCGGAAGCGAATTAGTGTTGTCTAACAACAAGATCCAAAATATGGCCTAAGAGGCCTACAGATAAACAATCCCAGCCAGCTTGTTCCACGGTCCCAAGCTGCCACCTGGGAACCCCGATCTACTTGTCGACGTCCACGAAGAACCCACCTGTGTGCTCGGTGTCGTCCTCCTCTGAAACAATGTAATAAAGGCAGCAAAGAGAGACTGAGTACGACGTACTCGCAAGTTTAGTAGGGCGATATAGGCCCAATGCTGACGGAGGCTCTAAAGCTGAATAGTATTTGTTTTGCATAAAGCCAGTTTTCATAAACCAAGAATATAAATGACCCATATGCATCGACTACTAGAATATTTTTATAAAAGGGATAAGAGAGTAACATTTTCCTTCGGTTCTCATCGAACCAAAAGTAGTACCAAGAATCATCTCATCTCCACCAAGGCACTCCCTCGAATCACCCTTGAGAAAATGAACCTTTTAAACACACGTTGAGTTGCAACCTTTAGCTGCCAAATTTTAATTAATTTGGTTATACTTTTCTATGAGCTAATCCTCCTTTCACAAGTGTTCATCCATAACCGTGGACACGGCTTTTCGAAAAGATTTACCCTGCAGGGGTGTATTAATTTACCCATTGGTACCGTCCGGCTCACCTGATTGGCCCTCTTCTGGGGAAGGCCGGCGAGTGGGCGTGGTTAAACCTTTACCTCGCATGAGACTATCCAAGAGTCATCTGTGGCGACAGGACAAGTTTACCCAGCCTATTTCAGCCCCTGCCCCCATCGCCACGTCCTAAACACCATCATCCTCATCATTTCTTTTTCCACTCACACACACACGCGCAAATGGAAATAGCAAACTAGAGGACCCTTGGATACGCCCGCACAAGTTATTCAGTTAGTAAGGAGCCCATACTCCCACCAATGGCAGCACGCTCGGTTCTTGGTTCTAGCTAAAAGCACTCTCAGCCTAGGCAGCAAGAATGAGGCAAAACACCATCCCCGATGGCAACTCATCCAAGCCTTTTAGCATATTAATTAAGTACCAATAGTAACCACCATGTCCGAACATTCCATCAACATCATAATAATGGAATTAAATCACCGGACAAAAATATAACATTTGACTAAGCATGGCTAAGCATATAGATACCACAATTATAACTTATCTCAGGCCAACACATCAACCCTATGGTTCATAGGTAGGGATACATGTATTGGCTCGGGGAAAAACATGCATTCATAGGATACTCTAGTATTGACCAAAATTGACATTGGAATCGAATGCAATATTATAGTGGATAAAAATAAGTTTATAAAACAATAGAATGCTAGATGCGAAGAAGGTTAGGTTATCTCTTGCCTTGCTGCCGGGGCGTGTATTACTACTCGTCGGGGTAGATGGGGTTAACCTCCACTCCGAAATCTATCGATACCCAAGCAAATATAGAAGAACAAAATAAATCACACGAAGACAAGGTGCAATGCACAATCACATGATGTCATGACAAGTTATGCAAATATATCATCATTTAATTTATCTAACAATTTAAATGGAGTTCCAAATAATTAGTGCAATTATTTCGAAACAACCCCATATTTATCTTAGTGACCACATTATTTGTAAATTAGTACACTACGAAAGAAGTGGCTTAAATATGCAATGAACATGACATGATTAAGTAGGTTTTGTTCTTCCGATCATTTTGGTACCTTATTTGTAATTTTCCGAGTTTCGATGAATAAATATCGAATTAAATGATTCTTTGAATTTAATTCTTTTAATCATTTAAAGAATAACATCAAATAAATATTTGTGATCACGATGTGATATTAGCATGGTTTAATAGCATTCAAGATGCTGATCACTTTGATATTTTATTCACCATTTTTGGTTAATTATTTGTCAAGTTATGATTTTTCCCAAATTTAGGCATTATTTATGCCATTTTAATATTACCTAATTAAGGCAAATTATTTTATTCAAAAGTGCATGGCAATGTTACCAACAGATAGGAATTTTTTTTTGAACAATTTGATATAACACTTGCTATATTTGAAACAATATTTACATAGCTATCATTTATTTTATTTTACTTTAAAGAAAAACTTAGTGACCCGGATATTCCGTCTCCCGGATATTCCGGTGCCCTGTTGAAATCTCCGGTGCCAAATATCCGGTGACTTCCAGTAGCTCCGAGTTCGGGTTCTTAGCAGAATTTCGCCTCATACCGGATATTCCGGTTCCTGGAAATATCTGGTAGCAAATATCCGGTGACTACCAGTACCGCCGAGTTCTGGTCCTTAGCCGAATTAGCCACGGACCGGATATTCCGGTGTCTGAAAATATCCGGTCCGGTGCCAGGCCAGCACGCGGCGACGGCGACAGACATCGACACGGTGGTGCAGAGGGCGAGAGGGAGGGGAAGATAGCCTAATCGTCCACGGAACTCATCAGGAGCAAGCGGATGTGGTCGGCGTCGGCGGGGAAGGGCTGTCGGCTATGAGCGGATGCTCGACCGAGTTCAGCCGGCGTGGAAGTGGAAGACGATGCCGGCGACGATTAACGCGTCCCCGGCCCCATTCCTTGCGCGGAGAGGGAGAGGAGGACGCGGCGGAGGCTTTTGCCGGCGTCGATTTGCTCGGGGAGCCCTCTATCGGCGGCGGCGCGAGCTCAAGCTCGGCGGTGATGCGAGCAAGAGAGGAGAGGGGAACGGGAGCAGGTGGAGGGGGAAATGGGAGCAGGTGGGCATCCCGGGCGTCGTGGCGCCCTTGCCCACCAGGGGCACGGCAGTAGGAGTAGGGGCGGCGGCATGGGCGCGGGGAGGCGCTGGCGGCATGGCGCCAGTGCCGTTCCCGGCACAGTGAGGAAGGGAAGGAGAGGAGAGGGTGACAGGGGGCCCCACTTGTCAGGAGTTTAAACATTTCCCCTCTTTTCCTTTTTCCAATTAAAACCAGCAGGCTGTAGCTATTTAATTGAGCCCTTTAAGCAATTTCATAAATTCTAGAAAAATTCATATGGGCTCCCCCTGTCATGAGAAAGCTCCGCAAAATTTTGTGCCTCAAAATAAATTGTTTAGAGCAACATTTGTTCACAGGGTTCAACTATAATCAATTTTGACAATTTACAAATTGTATTTAGTTGGAGCACTTAAACATTTCCAAAAATAATGAAAATATTCATGGAGGCTCTCACAATAATATTGAAGCTCCCCATGATTTTAGTTTGAATTTTTGGAAAGTTTAACTTGGTTTCAAAAATAGAATTGTAACCAATTGTGGATTCTCAAGTTCATTTCTCATTTGGCAATAATTGAATCTTGACAATTAGTTATAAAAAGTAAACTTGGAACTTCCTAAACCATTTGGAAGTCCAAGAATGATTTGGTTTGCTAAGTTGAGTAATTGCATTTGGTTTGGATGTGTGGGAAGTTTTGCTTCCCCGTTTTTAGTTGCTTGCATATGTGGATAGTTAGAAATGGCAATTTCATATGGATGCCATGATGCAAACAAGAATGCAAAAAGTGGAAAAATTCTTCGTATTTTTCATTACAAGCTGGGGCTGTTACAGTCAGTGACTCAAAGGATTCTGTGATCTCCTGACATTTTTTTTCTTTCGGTTGCTCCGTTACCTGAAGGTTGGGCGATGAAGGACGGGTCCACCGTGTCAGTGACTCAAGGGATTGTGTGATCTCCTGACTTTTTTTTTCGGTTGCTCCGTTACCTCAAGGCTGGGCGATGCAGGACGGGTCCACCATGTCAGCGACTCAAAGGATTATGTGATCCCGTGATCGATTCAAACTGACTTTTTTTTCTTCGGTTGCTCCGTTACCTAATGGATGGGCGATGCAGTTCAAACTGGCCGGGTCCACCATGTCGGTGACTCAAAGGATTGTGTGATGCTCATGGCTTTTTTTTCTCGGTTGCTCCGTTAAGTGAAGGGTGTGCGATGCAGGTCGGTCGACCATGTCGGTGACTGAAAGGATTGTGTGATCTCGCAATCGAATCTAGCTAACTTTTTTTCGCGATCGATTCTAGCTCACTTTTTTTATCTCCGGGTGCTCCCATTACCTGAAGGTTAATTTGCACGATACATACATGTTATGGTTGAGTTGGTGGGTCTATACAAAAAATGTGTCCTAGGTTGCCTTTTTCAAAATAATTAAATATACTGCATATATAGAACCTCGAACATGAGACCATACATGAGTTTATTCAGCCGTGCTTGCTGTGCCACTACTCTACACAATTCGGTTTGTTTATGTACGGCTATCTCCCTACTACGTCTGTTTCATATTAGAAAATGTCCAACATCACAAATCAGTTCTACTAGTTACCAAATGCACCTTGACCACATGAGAGCACGACTTCGTTTACATACACTAGAGATGATCTTGTTAAAAGGGTAGCCGGTTGGTTGAACAAATGATCTTACGCATGTATTTTAGTTCTGAAACTGAATCATGCATACACTCGTGTTTGTATATTGTGTTGTTGCCGTCAGGGTTCGAGGTTCTCATGGAAATACTCAATGGATGATCTTGTTGTCAGGGGATGCAATAGAAAGCTCTCGCAACCCCCCAAATGATCTGACATTGAATCATGCATACACTCGTGCTTGTATTGTGCTGCTGTCGTCAGGGTTCATTGTTCTGAGGGAAATACTCAATGGCTGATACTATTCTCAGGGGATGCAATAGAAAGCTCTCGCAGCCCCCCGTATGTTGCTATGCCAAGCATCCTCGCTACACTTGAAGCAGGTGGGTCCTACCTGTCAGCCTCTCTGTATAGACACGTGTGCTATGTTGGATTATTGCGACCTTATTATAAGAGTACGTACCATCATGTTCACCACAATGCATCATTGCAGAGGTGTATATTTATCCCACCTCTCTACAGAACAGTTCAGTAACATATATAGAACCTAACGACCACCACTTCAATGGGACTGTGATACATGTTCTTCCCACAGATATGGGTGATAACCTGCACACTTGATCACCTTCTCGCAGCAAGTGTAATCAAATACGAGCACCTTGAGGGATCTGGTGTCAAGATTCTTGAATACTAGGAAGTATCCTATCTGCAAGTCATGGGCACTGACAAACTCTGTCCATCCTCCATCCAGGACAATCTTGCCATCTTGCTCCTTCACATCGACATCCCAAATGCAGGTAGTGGAGGGCTTCAGCTTGATGGTATCTGGGTACTCACCATCAAACCACGGCCGCAGGCGACCAGGGATGATAAGCACCTCCAACCCAGCTGGTAACAACATCTTGCAGAAGTGGTCAGGGGTCTTCTCCTGATGGGTGTGCAGAACCTGCTTCTTCGGGGGCCTCCCTTGTTGTCCTGTCTTTTTCCATGATGAGATCTCTCCAAGCTTGAGCTTATTGGCTGAACACTTCAAAAAGAAATGGCCTTGATCATATAATGTTTGTAGCTACTGTCCATGTATAGTTGCAAAATAATACATAATCAAAGACATCCAACAAATTTCGCGTGGAGAATTGTTCTTTCATACACACAATCTGAACATTAACCTAGACCGACCGATATATCTGAACATTCAGATTCTAAAACTAGATAGAACGATCGATATATCAGCTTCATCAAATCAAAGTCGACCTAGCTAGTATATGAGCCCCACGCATAATGCTGCCAAGGTCTATTAGCGCATACTGTAAATTGTCATCGGCCACTACATAATGACCAAGCAGACAAAAAAATCATAATTGGCCTACAGACCACCCAGGAAAACATGCGCAGTGGCCTCACAAATCATCATAAGCCGTGGATCGATCAACTACCCAAAATAAAATAAAAAAACTAAGATCTTAGATCTAGCCCCAAAAGTAGCTTGCATGTAATCCTAGTCTGTCAGCACAGTGGAAATCAGGGTACCACGGGCCGGCCTGCCAGGGCCCACAACATTCTCCAGACGATTTCGCTAAGGACCAGGCTCTCCAAGCCTGGCGAGCCTCGCGAGGGTTTTTCCCTCGCGAGGAACCTCTCCTCCTCGCCGAGGGTTTTTCCTCGGCGAGGGACCACCTCTCCTCGAGAGGGCATCTCCAAGGACCAAGCCGAATGGCTCGGCGAGGCCTCCTGCCTCGCGGGGTTCCTTCCTCGCGAAGCCAGCTCTGCCTCTGCGGCAGGGCGCACATGGGCTCTGCACCCTCCGCAGAGTCACGGCCGCGCCAGCGCGTGGTGACGGCAGTGCCACAGTTGCCGTTCTTATGTATAAAGCAGTCAACAACACTGCACCAAGCAAAGGAGATCCAAGAATTGCCACTTTGGTGATAAGGGGACCATCTGCAGCTACGCTCCAAGGGCGACGTCACCGTGGGACACATCCCACCTCAGCGGCGCCAGCCCACCATCCTGGTTAGACGGTGGCTTTTCCAGCTTTGGTGACACCGCCCCCTGCCATGGACCGCGTCCATGGACTCCGCCTTTATCGTGCACCCGTCCTCCTCCTTCGTCGCCATGTGGTAGCCCTTCCCGCCAAGATATTTGGGGGAAGAGGTCCGAGACACCTATAAAAGGAGGGGGAGCACGCTCGGGCAAAGGGTTCACAATCTTGGAGTTTAGACCAAAACCCTAGATCTGGGTTCCGATCTCGAGCTTTTAGGGTTAGCCATTGTTAGCCCCCTTGAGCTCGCCAAGCTCCCTCTGTACTGAAACCTCTCCAAGCAAGTGCAATACATCCAGAAGTAGGACGTAGGGGTTTTACCTCTCCTAGAGGGCCCTGAACCTGGGTAATACCGTGCGTTCATCTCTGCAGTGTCGTCCCACAGCGAGCTCGACGAGCATCGTCGCCGAGGCACGTTGAGGATTGTTTGATTCCGTGTTCAGCCCCTTACTCGATCCTTGTGAGACACACCCAGTTCCTGGGAAAGTTCTCCGACATTTGGCGTGCCAGGTATGGGGCTGAGGCGCATCTTCAACCTCGACACTGCCATGGCCAGCTCTCGCGCCGAACATCTCGCTCGCCGGACGGCCAGCGCCGCCACCGCTCCCGCTGGCAACCCGTGCGGCCGCCCGCGCGGAAGTGCTGCTCCGGAGCGCCACGTCGACCCCGAGCCCCGCGTCGAGCACCCGGAGGACGACGACAACGACCACGCCGAGGACGACCTCGGCGAAGAGGAGGCTTACTCCCTGCACCCGTCGCAGGACCGTGCTACTTCCTCGCTGGGCCGCCCTGCGCCCAGCCCAGCGACTGCGCTCCTCATGGCGCAGGAGCTGCTGCAGTACCGTCCCACGCCGGAGGCCCAAGAGGCCTGGCTCAAATGCCTCTCCGAGCTCGTCGGCGCCGCTCGCGTCGCCGCTCCCGCACCGCCTCGTTCGCTGGTTCTATCTGCGCGCGCAGGGGACGTGGCGCACTGCGCGCCGCATGCACCTCCTCGTCACCTCGCGCCTGCCCCCGCTCCAGCTCCACCGCAACCTGCTCCGGCCGGGGCCCCTCCTCGTGACAACCGCGCTGCATCGCACGCGTCGTCGCCGCATGACTGCCAGATCGTGCAGCGCGCCCCGGAGGACGCACGCGTGAGCATCGAGCACCACCAGGATCGTTACAACCGCGCCTTCCATCACGTCGCCACCGCGGGGCGCCACCTCCGCGCCACCCTCGCCAGCGGCCCGGTCACCTATGGCACGACGGCCGCGTTCACTCGCAGCCTCCGTCGTGTAGTCTGGCCGGTCAAGTTCAGGCCGGATCTTCCTCCGCGCTACGACGGCAAGAACAACCCCTGGAGTTCCTGCAGCTCTACACCTTGGCCATCCAGGCCGCAGGGGGCGACGACAAGGTCATGGCGAACTGGTTCCCCATGACCCTCAAGGAGTCCGCGTCCTCGTGGCTCACGAACCTCCCCGCCGAGTCCATCAACACCTGGGAGGACCTCTGCAGGTGCTTCGTCGCCAACTTCAAGGGCACGTACGAGCGCGGCCTCACGTACAACGACCTCCGCGCCGTACGCCAGAAGCCTAGCGAGACTCTCCGCAAGTACATCCAGCGCTTCAGCCAGGTGCGCAACAAGATCTCCAACGCCACCGACGCGCAGGTCATTGCGGCCTTCCAGGCTGGTGTCACGGATGTGCGGATGCTAGAGAAGCTTGGCATCCACGACAACATCACCACCGTCGTCAAGATCTTCGACTTGGCGGACAAGTGCACCAAGGCTGAGGAGGGCCGCTTGTTCGTCAAGAACGAGCCAGGGGACCCCGCCGAGGGATCCAAGAAGAAGAAGAAATCTACCGAGAAGCGCAAGACCACTGCGGTCCTCGCGGCTGAGCCTGACGCCAAGCAGCCTCGCGCTGCCGCTCCAGCCGCGGACCCCGAGAAGAAAGACGATCGCCCCTTCTACATCTACCACAACAGGAATTCCCACGCCACCGAGGACTGCTACGACCTCAAGAGGCTTCGCGAGGCTCGCGAGGCTAACGAGCGGCAGCAAGGTCGCGGCGGCCGCGGCGGCGGCCGCGGCGGCATCGGAGGGCGATGCTGGAACAACAATAACTACAACGACAACTACCAGCAGAACCCCCAAGCCAATGCCGCCCAGCCCGTGAACGACAACCTCCCTGCCGAGACTCCTGAGGGCTACCAGGTGCCTCGCGGGGCCGCTTGCATCCTCGGCGGGGCTCAGGCCCCCAGCTCCAACCGCCACTTCAAGCAACTCGCCCGCGAGGTCGTGGCAGCACTTCCAGGGGTTGAGGCCTCCAGGCCTCTCAAGTGGTCCCAGTACCCCATCACTTTCGACTCCAGTGACCACCCCAAGTCCACCTCGACTGTTGGCACCATCCCGCTGGTCTGCAATCCCACCATCAACAACATTGCAGTCTCTAAGACGCTCATTGATGGGGGTGAAGGCCTCAATGTTATCTCTGTCGAGACTTTCGAGAAGCTGCAGGTGCCCTACGAGCGGCTCATGCCCACCAAGCCCTTCTCGGGGGTGACAGAGGGTCTCACCACCCCTTTGGGGCAGGTGAGGCTCGCGGTCACTTTCGGCACGCAGGCCAACTACCGCACCGAGCTGATCGACTTCGACGTTGCGCACATCGGCCTGCCCTACAACGCCATCCTCGGCTACCCCGCCCTCGCCAAGTTCATGGCGGTGACCCACCACGCCTACAACCTCGTCAAGCTCCCTGGCTCGGGTGGCACCATCGTCATCCGTGGCATGGTCTCAAACGCCCTGTACGCTGCGCAAGCGGCCTACAAGGCTGCCGCGGTGGCGTCACCCGCTGACGAGGATGAGGAGCCCCTCCCGAGGCCCCCCGCGAAGAAGAAGAAGATGTTCTCTCAGGAGAAGGCCGCGACGACGCAAGTGCCTCTTGAGGCAAACGGCTCGGGGGCTAGCGTCACCATCGGCGCCAACTTGCCTCCCAAATAGGAAAGCGCGCTCGTCGCCTTCCTCAGGGCAAACTCTGACATGTTCGCATGGACACCGTCAGATATGTCCAGACTACCGAGGGAGGTGATCGAGCACCACTTAGCCGTGTGTCCAAATGCACGCCCCGTGAAGCAAAAGGCGCGGCGCCAGGCGCCAGAAAAGCAAAATTTCATCGTCCAAGAAGTAGAAAAGTTGAAGAAAGCCAGCATCATGAAGGAAGTTGTCCATCCCACTTGGCTCGCCAACGGTGTGGTCGTCCCCAAGCACACCGGAGGAAGCCGCCTCTGCATCGACTTCACCGACCTCAACAAGGCCTGCCCCAAGGACCCCTATCCCCTCCCGAGGATCGACCAGATCGTGGACTCCACCGCCGGCTGCGCACTCCTCTGTTTTCTGGATGCCTTCTCAGGTTATCACCAGATCAAGATGGCGAAGGAGGACGAGGACAAGACAGCATTTCTCACCCCTTGTGGTGTGTTTTGCTACGTATGCATGCCCTTCGGCCTGAAAAACGCCGGCGCCACTTTCCAGCGCCTCATGAGGATCGCCTTGGGGGCTCAAACGGGGAGGAATGCAGAGGCCTACGTCGACGACATCGTGGTCAAGACCTGCGAAGAGGACACGCTCATCAAGGACCTCGAGGAGACCTTTCCCAACCTACGCAAGGTAAACATCAAGCTGAACCCCGCCAAGTGTGTCTTCGGGGTCCCTTCAGGCAAGCTCCTCGGGTTTCTGGTGTCTCATCGCGGCATCGAAGCGAACCCAGACAAGATTAGAGCCATAGAAGAGATGCAGCCTCCTCGTCGCCTCAAGGACATGCAGCACCTAGCGAGATGTATGGCCAGCCTTGGCCGTTTCATCTCCAAGTTCGGCGAGAGGGCGCTGCCATTTTTCAAGATCATGAAGAGGTACGGTCCTTTCAAGTGGACCCCTGAAGCAGCAAAGGCCTTCGAGGACCTGAAGAAATACCTGGCGAGCCCACCCATCATGGTTTCCCCACGCCCTCGCGAGCCTCTGAAGCTGTATCTTGCAGCCACTCCTCAGACGGCAAGCGCGGTCTTGGTGGCTGAAAGGGAAGAGCCAGTCCTCGCCAAGCAGAGCCCTGCCTCGCCAAGCCCAGAACTCCTCGACAAGTAAGCAGCCTCGTCAAGCCTCCAGCCTCATGCCGAGCCTCTGCAAGAGGGGCCTCAAGAAAACCTCGACAAGGACTCCACCGAGCCTCGAGAGGAGCCAACCGCTGCCACGCCAACAACTACCCTCGTCGAGCATCCCGTGTACTTCGTCAGCACAGTGCTGCGGGACGCTCGCGAGCGCTACCCCATGCAGCAAAAGCTCCTCTTCCCGCTCCTCAGCGCCTCCAGGAAATTGCGCCACTACTTCCAGGGTCACCCCATCAAGGTGGTCACCTCATACCCCCTGGAGCAAGTCCTGCGCAACCCAAACGAAACAGATCGTGTCGCAAGCTGGGGCATCGAGCTGCAACCTTTCGAGCTGGAGTTTGACACCACAAGGGTCATCAAGGGCAGGGCGTTGGCTGATTTCATGGCCGAATGGACGGACACGCGTGAAGAAGAGCCTCAAGAGGAGGAAGCCACAGCCTCAGGAGGGACGAAGCCCAGCTACTGGACCATGCACTTCGACGGCGCCTTCGCGGCCCAGAGTGCAGGGGCTGGTGCTGTCCTCACCTCACCAACAGGCGACAAGCTCTACTACGCCGTCCAGCTGTGCTTCAAGGACAACGACAAGGTCTCCAACAACATTGCTGAATACGAAGGCCTCCTCGCCGGGCTCAGAGCTGCCATTGCCCTCGGCATCAAGCGCATCCTCATCAAGGGCGACTCTCAGCTCCTCGTCAACTTCTCCAACAGAAGCTACACGCCTAAGGACACCTACATGGTGGCCTACCTTGAAGAGGTACGAAAACTCGAGAAGCACTTCAAAGGCATCGAGCTCAAGCATATCCCACGAGGAGAGAACCAAGAAGCAGATGAACTCGCCAGGCGAGCAGCAAGAAGGGAAGCCCAGAAGCCTGGAGTGTTCGAGGAGAGACTCGCCAAGTCCTCCGTGAAGCAACCAGCGGTCAACATAAGCATCGATGAGGAGCTCCCACCAGCCCCATCAAGTGGAGCACCAAACTGCGGGCTACCCTCAGGCGATCGCTTGCTGATGACCCTGGTACGCCAAGACACTGGCTGGATCGACGAGATCAAGAGCTACCTGCAAAATCGAGTCCTCCCCGAAGAAGATGCTGAAGCCGAAAGGGTTGCTCGCCAGGCCAAGTCCTACTGCCTCCACGACGGAGACCTGTACCGTAAGCGCCCCAATGGGGTTGCGTTGCGGTGCGTCCCTGCCGAGGAAGGCCGCCAGCTCATCAACGACATCCACAGCGGAGAGTGCGGCCACCATTCATCCTCACGCACCCTTGTAGGAAAGGTCTTCCGGAGTGGCTTCTACTGGCCTTCAGTGCTTCAAGATGCAGCCGCAATCGTCCAATCCTGCGACGCCTGCCAATTCCACGCCAAGCAGATCCACCAGCCCGCGCAAGGACTCCAAACCATCCTGCTCTCCTGGCCGTTCGCGGTCTGGGGGCTGGACCTCCTGGGACCCTTCCCGCGAGCGCTCGGGGGCTACCGCTACCTCTACGTCGCCATCGACAAATTCACCAAGTGGCCTGAGGTGGAACCCGTGCGCGCCATACCGGCGAAATCAGCGGTGAAGTTCATCAGGAGCCTGGTCTGCCGCTTCGGCGTGCCAAACCGCATCATCACTGACAATGGCTCACAATTCATCAGCGGCACCTTCAAGTCCTACTGCGGCATCCTCGGCGCCCAAATCTGCTACGCCTCGGTGGCGCACCCACGAAGCAACGGGCAGGCTGAGCGCGCCAACGCCGAGGTGCTCAAGGGCCTCAAGACGAGAAGCTTCAACCGCCTCAAGGCCAGCGGCAAGCACTGGATCGATGAGCTCCCCTCTTTGCTCTGGTCCATCCGCACCACGCCAACAAAGCCAACCGGCGAGACGCCGTTCTCCCTCGTCTATGGCGCTGAAGCCGTCCTCCCCAGCGAGATCACCCACGGCTCTCCGCGAGTCTTGGCCTTCAAGGAGGCCGAACATGACGAATGTAACATCCCAAATTTATAATAAGAATTAATGAGACCCAAAATTCAGAACCAACAAAAACTTTTTGAAATACTTCACTAATGATTGTGTTCCTCTTTATATTGTTTTGTTTGGCCTTGAGTGACTTGATGTTTATGCATGTTTGACTAGTAAATATTACTCCAAGAACCCAACACAAGTAAAAACATATTAAACTTTGATGATCATGTTATGACAAGAATATATTCCATACATCTTTTCCTTCTTATTTTGGCCCAAGACCATTTCAATGATGTTTGATTTCAGCAACAAATAAAATACCCTTTAGTTGGGAAAGTAAAAGTATTTCCAAAATTATGTGTTCCCAAAAATATGGAGACCTATACGTTATCTTCTATCTATTGCCAACCAGGATATTTTGCATTTATATACAACTCCCATTTTGTAAACTCTGATTACCACTCCATTTGAAAACAACACTAGTGGGAAATATACTACCCCACATATTTCCTTTCTCAAACCTTTTTGAAAACAATTAAGCTATGAGTTGAGACATTTCTTAAACATCATCTTGTCATGATTGAGTGTGTTCATTTTTTTATAAGATAGTATTGTCAATTATGGAAATGGTGATATGATTAATTCATGTGGTTGGAATTGTGTGGTCATGTGAATATTGTTGTGTGTTTGCTTGCTAAATAAAAATAAGAAGACAATTAAGTGTCACATGAAATAATAGGACCTATAATAAAAAGGTCACATGAAATAATAAATATTATTTCATTCCCACAAATTCCTTTTACCTAAAATGGGATCTCCATTTTTGGTAGCAGCTTTAAAAGAATTAAACACCAACACCTGTGCATGTCACCCACAGCACTTTGCATACTTGCACCTCACCCTTTTCTTTTAGCATTAAAACTCTAATAGTGCCATATAGTGGCACATAGTAAAAATGGTACCATCACCCATCTATTCAAATGCCACTCCATTTACTTGCCCACTTTGCTCTTATACCTTTTCCCTCTTCAAAATATATTTCCAAAAACCTAAATTTAAAATCCTAAAATTATTTCTTTATCATTGAAAATCACCAAATGTGCCATGAAGCACTTATCCAATAAATTACATCATGGCACTAAAAATCCCTATTAATACATATGAGGCCAAGTGTGGAAATAAAGTTCAAAAATTTAAATTAAAATTTCATTGACGCATTCTGTCGAACACCTGGAGGGCAGAGCCCGTGTTCTTCCCCAATCCGAAGAACTCGAGATCATATCAAGGGATTTGGAGGTTTGTTCTTCGATTCCTTGCACCACTCCACTTCTCTCGACCTCACGGACCTTCCTAGCACCTCGAACCAGCACGAGAGCCACCCTAGTCGTCGCATTGATCGCCGCCACCCAGGGAGCAGAGCTCCTGTCGCCATGCCGCGATGCACCCTACTGTGGAGGGGGCAAGCGAGCCGCCCGACCGATCCTACGCCGCGCCGCACCCCTTCCCACTCCCCTCTCCTGCCGCTGGACACACCCCGGAGCCCCCGTGTGCGTGTCTTGCCCACGCTCGTGCGAGCCCGTGCGCCGCCCAAACCACCATGGAGCGCGCCACGGTCGTCCCCCCTGCTGAGCTCGCGCCACGGCACCACACTTCGCCAACCGTGCCACTGACCATCCCGACACCGTAGCCGCCCTCGCCACCGCCCCTACGGCGAACCCACTCGCCACCCTAGCACCGCCCCTACTCCCCTGCACCGCGTCCATGACGCGCTGGACTCTGGCTATTTAAGCCGCCCCCGAGCCTGCGTTCTCCACCCCGCCTCGCCACTCCACTCCCCACCACTCCACTCTCTTCCGAGCACCGCCAGGAGGGCGGAGCCGCTGCAGCCCATGGCCGCCCCGTGCCGCTCCGCCAAGCCGAGGTGGACGACGATGGCCTCGTGGCCGTGCCGCTCTCTCTTTCTCTCCTCTCCTTCCCTAATGCCTCGCCATGCATCACCGCCACCGTACACTAACGCCCGCGCCGTTTCTTGCACAGGGACGCCGCCAGGAGCTCGCCGTCGACGTTCCGCATCCGTGGAGGCCGCGCTGCCGCCGCCGACGAACCAGGCCACCCCAGGATCCACAACCCCGCCCGTCGACTTCCCCGAGCCTCCGCCGTCGATTCCCACCGTCGCCGCCGTCTTCCGAGCCCTAGGTGAGCCGCTAGACCACCGCCACACCGCCGGCCGCACGGTGGCGCCGCCTGTTTCGTGTCGTCGCCGATGCGTGCGTCCTGGGCCATTGGATCTAGATCCAACGGCAGCTTACCCGTTCGAATTTCGCTGAAAACGGCTAAGTCCAGAAAAGTAGTTTAGATTAGCTAACTTTGCAAACAAATTATGAAAAATCTACTGCCCCAAATTTTATAATCTTTACATGGTTGGAAAGATCTAGTTTCATAGATTCAAATGCTAGTTTTAGTTTTCCAATGTAGCTAGTTTAGCATCCTCGAATAATTAGGCAAAGTAGCTATGTTCTGTCTGTTTTCAGAAATTTCTGGAAACAGATAAGTGGTTCTGACTTTAACTGTTAATATTAATTCCCCTAGATTTATTTAGGAGCATGTCTTGGCATAACATGTTAGTATGGGTAGTGTACTGGCATGAACAAGTGTTGAGAACCCCAAAATAAAATCTGTGTAAAAGATTTAAATTGGAAAAAGATAGCTAATCAGTTTAGTTCAACACATGAAATACCAGAGATAGCCCACTTCCCATGCAAATTACTATTTAACCAGAGGCCTAAAAATTGCAAACTAAAATTTTGTAGCTAGTACAACATGCCATCTTCACATAGATGCAGGCCATGATCATCTTGGACAATTCCCTAATTCAAAAGAAAAATGACAAATGTGCTAGTTGTTAAACTTAAAAAGGTGATTTTTCTGTCAGAAATTTGATTAGGACTTTGAAAATTAATATCTCGAGATCTAGGAATCTAAAAATAGCAAATGAAAATGTTCTGGAAAGCTTATGAAATTATCTAACTCACTAAAGAGGTTTCACCCCATTTAGATTAATAAATAAATAATGATATTCAAAATGCCACAGAAGGTATAAAACCTAAACTTGTTGGTTTCTGATACTCTATTAATCAAAATGAGGTCAAACCAATTTTGTTAGCTCACATTTAAGCAATACTAGTTATACCTGAGAGGATTTATCTTTTGAGCAATATTAACTTGAGTTGTAGCAAAAACAGGAAAACTAACCTTCTGGATAAAAACATTTATATAGGTAGTTTAATAACCTCAATTGAATTAAATCCAAATGGGTTGTCTTCTACACATCAGTAGCTACCTTCAAAATTTAGTTCCTATTTTTGTGATCAACAGAACTTAAGTTATGTAATTAAACATGCACCACTAGTTTCTGCCATATTTAAGACCTAATTAAATAATAGCTAATTCAATTAAATTGAAATCAAATTGTGTTGCCTTGTGAGTGCAGTAGCTATGTGTGATGCATGAGATTGGTTGTGATGCTTGATTGAGTAGTTTAGAAATGGTATGTATTGCTTGTTTATTTTGATAATTAGATTATTTTTGTGTGATTAATATAATTGCCTTGCTTGTTAAACTTGGTTGTCTTTAAGTTGAGTACCAGCTTGAGTATCTAGTAATATCTCTACCATAGCTTGGTAAGATATTTAGAATTACGGAGGATAATAGGTGGTTTAACTTTTGTCTGAAGTATTTCCTGTTTAAATAAAGATGCTTAATCACAACTTTAATCATAATTTTATTTAAACATGAGTAGTGTTGGTGATTGCCAAACTTGTTTGTTAAATAAAAATCTTCTCTCATGATTGTTGTTTGTTAGTATTGCTTGATGTCTGTTGTTAGAGTGCTCTACTAAATGTTGATTGTGTTTCTTCCTTATTACGACGCTAGATATAAACGCTACCGGAGTGATCCTTGGGAAGGATTTATTGGAGAAGAATCAGAGTTTATTTCTTTGATCAGTAAGGAGAAGTGCAGGGACATTATGCTGAAAACAGGCAAGCTACTTCTCTGAGCTTGCATTTATATACGTCTATTTTGATTTACATGTTTTACCTATAAAGAGCATAAATGACTTAAGTGGTTTTTGCCACTAAAGCTATGATTTTGAAAACCCTTTTCCAAAATACAAGTATATTATTTTGACACCATATATGGAAGTATTGGGTGGAAAAATTCTTTTTCAAACTATAGGATGGGAAAAGAAAAATATTGTTTACTCAAAACTCCTTTGGAAATACTCGGACAAATGTGGAATGCCGTGAGAGCGGTGTTGAAGTGGAGAAATGGTGAATGGTGATGGTTATGAAAAATGCACATTGTGTCCTAGTACTATGATGACCAATCGATAACCTGTGTGACATCTACCCACATATGGGAAAGGGCGTAGTCATATAATTTGCTCATATTAGTATGGGATGCCTCAACAATGAGGATGACCTCGTTCCATGAGGGGATGGTCATGGCGACCTACCCCCTGACCTGGGTCCTAGCAATCTGAAGGATGGAGGATTGAAGATCCATATTTGGGTCGCCGGGCAGAACTACGAGTCCTCACATCTAGGTTCCTCGACGGGGGATCCTGTAGTAGGTGTCGAGGGAATGGTGAATTCGTAGCGGTAGGGTCCTATACTAGCATGAGCAAAGGACAGGCTATGGTCGGTGGCTCAACTTCGCATACACCTTGTATGGCGGGACGTGGCAGACACGATGAGTTACCGGATGGGTGTGGGAAAAGCGTGCTACCTCTGCAGAGGGTAAAACTATTCGAATAGCCGAGTCCTCGGATATGGACAGTTGGGAGGCTGTCCTAGGCCTATGTGCAAGTTTTGGAAAAGATTTGATATTTGAAAGAGAAAATGAAGTGGAGGATGTTTGATGCAACTATGCCAGTGGACTGGCATGAGGTTGTCATGATTGAATGACCAGAAAAGGGTTATGGTCGAAAAAGGAGGAGTTTTGGGGAACTAAACAAAATGGTGATTTTCTAGGAAAAACATTTTTAAAAAAGGGACTTCTTCACTTTTTCAACAAACATCTACTTTCGGGAAAAACATTTTAAAATTAGGTTCTTACAAAAAACCGATTTATGGGAAAAAGATCAAAAAGCCTTCTTTCCTTTTAACAAAGGCTTTAGATGTTTTGAAAACTATACAAGGGTTATGAAAAGTTATAAAATTTCTCTTATTTTACTTCAACAGGAGTCATAGAGTTTTCAGACAAAGTTTTATTAAACAAAAGTCTATCCTTCTCTTTTCAATAAGGATAGAGTTTTCAAAGCAAATAAAGTTTTACTCAAACTATAAAAAGTGTAGTGCATGCTCATTCGGGGGGAGTAGTTTGCGAGTACAATCAAATGTACTCATATTGGTTTCGTCCCTGGCTATTGTCTTAGCCAGATTTTAAAAGAGAGCAGCTCGAAGAAGGAGACGGAAATGACGTCAATGCGAACTAGGACGCTTCCCAGTCAGTTGCCTGTAGGGTTAAGGCGGATGACTTGGGCTCCACGTTGTTTGGTGATTTCCGCTGCAAGTACCTATTGAAGATTATGACTTCAATCAAGTAAGTATATTCCTTCGGTATTTCTGGATGTTCTTTGATTACCAGTTTGATTGTGCTCAGCGACACACTGATCATGGGATCGCTGATGTAGGCACAAGGGTATTTCGGACAGCTAGTCCGGGGTCCCCACAACGAACTCTGCAACAATGACCTGCTGCTGCTCGAAGGGGTCCGCCGCAATGCGGCCCTGAGAGCGGCAAGGTACCAGCAAGACCTCCGTCACTACCACAGCCGCCACATCCGCCCGCGCACTCTCAAAGCAGGAGACCTGGTCCTGAGGAGAATCCTCTCCAGGGTAGGCCTCCACAAGCTCTCACCAATGTGGGAGGACCCTACAGAGTCGTGCACATCGCCAGGCCTGGCTCCGCGTGGCTCGAGACGGAGGACGGCATCCCTGTCGCCAACCCCTAGAACATCCAGCACCTACGCAAGTTCTACCCCTGATCGTCCTCGACGAGCAATTTTTTGCATCAAGGGAGAGCCTCGCGCCATCATCCTCCACGAGGAAAAACTTCGGGCTCCCCTCTCTACTATACGTTGCCACGGGCTGTTCGAGAAGACTCCCAAGCCACCATGCCTCGGCAAGGTGACTTTTTCAAGCGCCATGCCTTGGCGAGGTGGATCCCCATGCCCAGCCATGGTGGACCGCAGGCTCTCAAAGCCACCCCCGCCTAGGGGCCCCCTCTCTGAGCTCTCTCTACATGCGTCGCCTCGGGCCGCGAGAGTCTCAGCCACCCCATGTGGAACCCCATGCCCAGACATGGCGGATTTTGTATTTCTGGCCACGCCAGTGTAATGAACCTCTGTTTCAGGTCACTTTGAACCTTTGCGCTTCGCGCCAGCATATGTTGTTGCTTTGGTAAGCACTTATGTTATTACTTATCATCCTTGCTCGTATGATCCCTCCTGTGTATCTCGCGAGCGGGGGCTGAGCATGGTGCCTGTGCCTCGGGAGCATCCCAGCAGCGCCTCAAACCCAAGGAATCCGAGCTCTGAACTCACGGGTCAGCTCTCATGCATGGCAACTCCCAAGGAGCTCTGAACTCATGGACCGGCTCCCGTGCACGTCAACTCACCAAGGACCTTGGTGCCTGTTCTCCTCGCGAGACACACATGAAGGAACCTACGAGCACGCATGAAGTTATCTAGCTATGTATTGCTTGTGGGTATGCCTATCTGTCCAAACGTAGGAAAGCAGGTTCAAAACAAGCCTCAGGCAACCTCGAGAGGAAAACGCCTCACCAGGGAACCAACACCCTCTCCAAGGCAGAAACGCCTCATTAGGTAACCAACACCCTCTCCAAGGCGAAAAACGCCCCGCGAAGCTAAGTCCAAACACTTGGTTACAATTTCCTTTCGCTGGTTTTTTTCCCTCGAGCCTCTTTTCTCTCTCCTATGCCTCATGGGCTGCTTGCGCGTTGAAGGGGAGCCCCGAGCATCGCGACTCGGGAGCTCTTACCTCTTGAGGCCTCACGCACCCCCCGGCCTTGTGGAGCCCTGACTCTCACATACCGAAGTGGCGGTGGTGTAGCGCTGAGAGAGGGTCCTAAGACGTAGAGCGAAAAAGACATGAAGGGGAAAGATAAAAGCCTCCCGAGGGAAATTCACCAAGCATGTTTAAACGACACTTAAACAAGTCTTTACAAAAGTTTTACAAGTAAATGCTAAGGTAATGTGTGCCTCATGCACATCCAGTCGCAGGAAGGAGCTCAGGCCGTCGGGCCTCTTGAGGTGCCCGCGCCGTCCGTGGCGGCATCCACCTCCTCCTCTGGGACGTCCTCTTCGCCGTCGTCTTCGTCTTCCTCGACTTGGTCGAACAACTTGGCGTACTCCTCGGCGGCCTTCCGCGTCCTGTCACTCAGCACGACGCGGCTGCTGAGGTCGACCGGCGCCGTCACGGACTCGAGGTCAAGCGAGGGCTGAAGCCTCGCGAGGTTGGCAAAGATGCGGCAGGTGGCGAGGACGAGGAGATCGCGGCTCTCCTCCACAACGCGCTCGTTGAAGTCCTTCGCGGTCTCTTCAAGCTTTGCGAGGAACTGCTCAAAGAAGAACGTGTACGTGGCCTCGTCGTCGCTCCCTCCCGCGGCGAAGGCGGGGACCTCAGCCCCCAGGTGGTCCCCAACGGCGCGCGCACGGAGCACCAGGTCTTGGAGCATGAGCTGGCGCTGACGCAACATGGTCCGGCCAATCTCCGCATTGCTCCGTGCCTCCTCCACGAGGTTCATGACCGGCCCCACCTGCTGGTGGAGCTCGCTCAGGTCCTTCTCCAGGGCGGCGGCTTTCCCTTCCGCGCGAGCCTGGGCCTCCCTGGCGCTCTGAAGGCGGGAGGCCATCCGCTTCTCCTCCTTTTCGAGCTCCTTGATGCGGTTTTGGAGCTCGTCGCGTTTCGCCTTGAAGCGCTCCTCCTGCTTCGTGGCTTTCTCGTCATAGTCCTTGGAGAGATTTTCGCGGGTGAGCTTGACCTTGCCGTCGGCCTCCTCCTGCGTTTTCTTCTGCTTCGCCGCGAACTCGGCGTTGGCCGCCTTGAGGCGATCTGCGTAAGTGGCCTCGTCCTTGGCCACCTGCCCCTCGCGGGCCCGTAGCTGCTTCTCGCGGATGGCCTGGTCCTTGTCGAGCTGCTGGACCTGCTCTTCGCGCCGGCGCAGCTCCTCCTCGCGAGGGGAGAGCTCTCCCTCGCGTTGCGTCAGCTCCGCGTCGCGTTGCGCTTGCTGCTTCTCGCGGGCGTCCAGCCTCTCGCGGAGCTCCTTCAAGCTGCTCTCCACGGTTTTGGAGTGCGTGATGAAGTTCTGCTCCAAGGCCGCAACCTCCTATCGCTTGGAGGCGGTTTCCGCCTCGAGTGCCTCCCGCGCGGCGTCCAGCTGCTCCATGGTCTCCGCCGCCTCCCGCTTCACGCTGTCGCGGGTCTCTTCGGCGAGCGCATGGCCTCTTGGCGTGCCGCCAGGGCCACCGCGTCCTGCCGGCGGCAACTCTCCATGCTCTCGCGGAGGAGGGCCCAGCCCTCATCGGGTCTAGCCCGCTCCTCCGCCCTGGCGAGTTCCTCTTCGGCGAGCTGCGCCTCCAGCTCGTCGAGCGTCCGCCGCGCCTGGCTGAGGACGGCGTTGCGGCGAACCACTTGGCGCCGCGTCTCCCGCAGCGCCAAGGTCCCCGCACCGCTGCGGGGTGCATGGGTCTCAATTCTCAGCGGGGCGCCCGAGGCACCCTGTCTCGGGCTCACGGCCGCTTCTGATGCGGCCGCCCGCGTTAGGAGCCCTCTGGGTGCTGGGCGTCCTCTCACCCCCGGCTCCGGCGTCCGTGGGCTCCGGAGGCGCCTCCACCTCCTGCTCTTCAGGGGCGCTTCCCGCCCCTTCCGTGGTGGCCGCGCCTGCCGCGGCCACGGGCACGTCAACCCCTCTTGTGGGAGCCTCCTCCTCGGGAGGCGGCTCCATGATGATCTCTTCAACCTCCTCCTCCTCCTCCGTCGCCTCCTGCTGTACGGGAGGAGTGGCGGCCCGAGCTGGCGACGGCGCCACCTCTTCAATCACCTCCTCCGCGTGGTGCTCAACCGCGGGAGGAGTGGCGGCCCGAGCTGGCGACGGCGCCACCTCTTCAATCACCTCCTCCACGCGGTGCTCAACCGCGGGAGGAGTGGCGGCCCGAGGTGGCAACGGCGCCACCTCTTCAACCACCACCTCCGCGCGGTGCTCACCGTGGGAGGAGTAGCCACCTGCTGCGGCTCGGCAGCCGCAGGCGTCGCCGTGGTGGCGCCAACGGTCTCCCCAAGCTTGCGGAGCCGCCGCCTCTTCGGCGCCGCAGGATTCCTGAAAGGAAAGACAAACAGAAGATCCGTCAAGAGGGTTTTTCGAAAGCAAAATGCTAAATAAAGGAGGGAAATCAGGACTTACTCGTCAGCCATCCTCCACACCCTTTTCTTCGCCTTGGGCGGCTGGGGGCTTCTCGCTCTGGCCTCCTCGCGAGGAGCGCCCCTCGCGGCTGCGGCTTTCCTGTCGTGGACGGCCTTGGAGCGGGGCTCGCAGCGTCCTCCCCTGCTGCCGCTCTCTTCCTCCTCCTCTGCGGTGCGTCGGGAGGGAGCCACGCGGAAGGCGTCCTCGTCGCCGCTGGAGGAGATTACTTGGAGGTCCTCTTCAGGCGGTGCGCTCCTTGGGGAGCCGCGGAGCACCTCGAGGGGTTAGCGCCCCTCGAGGCCTTGTCCTCGCCAGAAGGGTTAGCACCTCTCGAGGCCTCGTCCTCGCCAGAGTCTTTGACCTCGTCCGGCTCCGGCGACTCGTCCATATGCTCCGGCTCCGCCGCCCACGGGTTGGTGCGGGGCCCGCGGTGTCCTGCGGGCACGATCCCCCATTCGTCGAACACAGGCAGGCGCTTGCGGTGCTCGTGCACACTCTCTTCAACAAAGATGAAGAGCGTCCGGGCCTCGTCGCAGGTGGGAGATGGGATGTCCGTCGTGGCGAAGAGGATCCCCATGACCTGGTACAGCACCTCCGGCGTGAAGCTTTCCGGGCACAGGCGCATCCCGTCCTCCCTGCCTGTGTACTGCCACACCGGCTCTGAATGCCACTGGAGGGGGGCGATTCGGCGCCTCGTGAAGTCCTTCGCCAGCATCTGGCCGGTGAGTCCGGCCTCGCGAAGCCTCTGTATGCACTCGTACACCGCGTCAAGCTTCGGGCCCTCGAAGCCTGCGCTCGCCCAGCGCGCCCACTTCCTCGGGGGCGCCACGGGCACCTCCAAGAGAGGGTTGCGCCTCTTGGTGTCGACGAAGAACCACCGCTGGCGGAAGTCCTCCACCTTCTTCGACACCTTGGTGATGGCGTTCTCACCGCACCATGCGATGGGGATGTAGTTCCTGCTCCTGGCCTCGGCAATGCGGAAGGAGACGCATCCGATCCGCTCGTTCGGCGCGGTGGACCGGAGGGAGTAGAAGCTGCGGAAGAGCGCCACCGAGCGACGGATGCCAATGTAGGCCTCGCAGAGGTAGGCGAAGATGGAGAGAATGAGGATGGAGTTGGGATGAAGATGGAGGAGTTGGATCTGGTACACCTCCAAAATCCCCAGGAGGAAGTCGGAGAAAGGAGGAACAAGACCGGCATAGAGAGTTTGAAGGAAGATGGGGTAGTACCCCTCGGAAAGCCAGCTGCCGGCCGGTCTCATGCCGGTGGCGCCGTGCTCATTGGTGCTCGAGGCCGCCAGGTGGCGCACCTTTTCAATCGCCGCCGAGTGGATGCGGGACTTCGGCAGCGCCCCCTTGTGTCCAGCGCTCCCCGGTGCCGCCGCGGACTTGCCGCGGACTTTGGCGGTTGCTTTCTTGGGCGCCATGGTCGCAGGAGAAGGAGACTTTGGAGGCGGAGCGCTCTGGGAAGAAGAGGATGTTTGGGGGAAGCGAGCGACGGAGTTATGGGAGAAGTGATGGGCGCAGTCTACGCGCGCAGGCTTTATTGGCCAAAAATCAAGGACGTGGCGGGCCCCACCGGGTCACCCGTTGAAGCCGAGGAGATCGTGGCCTCGGGCGCAACCGCTGCGCCCCACGTGTCACGGCCCAGGCAGGCATCGTTGGGCCCCGACGCTTCGCCTGCATCCATGGGCTTTGGCGTGCCTATCGCGGGCCCGGGGGCTACTGTCGGCACAGTGGAAACCAGCGTACCACGGGCCGGCCTGCCAGGGCCCACAACATTCTACAGATGATTTCACTAAGGACCAGGCTCTCCAAGCCTGGCGAGCCTCACGAGGGTTTTTCCCTCGCGAGGAACCTCTCCTCCTCGCCGAGTGTTTTTCCTCGGCGAGGGACCACCTCTCCTCGAGAGGGCATCTCCAAGGACCAAGCCGAATGGCTCGGCGAGGCCTCCTGCCTCGCGGGGTTCCATCCTCGCGAAGCCAGCTCTGCCTCCGCGGTAGGGCGCACATGGGTCTGCACCCTCCGCAGAGTCACGGGCGCGCCAGCGCGCGATGACGACCGCGCCAGCGCGTGGTGACGGCAGCGCCACAGTTGCCGTTCCTATATATAAAGCAGTCAACAACACTGCACCAAGCAAAGGAGCTCCAAGAATTCCCACTTTGGTGATAAGGGGGCCGTCTGCAGCTACGCTCCAAGGGCGACGTCACCGTGGGACACATCCCACGTCAGCGGCACCAGCCCACCGTCCTGGCTGGACGGTGGCTTTTCCAGCTTTGGTGACACTGCCCCCTGCCATGGACCGCGTCCATGGACTCCGCCTTTATCGTGCACCCGTCCCCCTCCTTCGTCGCCATGTGGTAACCCTTCCCGCCAAGATATTTGGGGGAAGAGGTCCGAGACACCTATAAAAGGAGGGGGAGCACGCTCAGGCAAAGGGTTCACAATCTTGGAGTTTAGACCAAAACCCTAGATCTGGGTTCCGATCTCGAGCTTTTAGGGTTAGCCATTGTTAGCCCCCTTGAGCTCGCCAAGCTCCCTCTGTACTGAAACCTCTCCAAGCAAGTGCAATACATCCAGAAGCAGGACGTAGGGGTTTTACCTCTCCTAGAGGGCCCTGAACCTGGGTAATACCGTGCGTTCATCTCTGCAGTGTCGTCCCACAGCGAGCTCGACGAGCATCGTCGCCCAGGCACGTTGAGGATTGTTTGATTCCGTGTTCAGCCCCTTACTCGATCCTTGTGAGACACACCCAGTTCCTGGGACAGTTCTCCGACATAGTCTACACAAACAGGTAAAATTAATACCCTAGATGAGTTACACTATACACCAAACAATGCTAAGCAACCGCCAATAATAGTTTATCTGCGTCTCGTCTATCATATATATATACACACGAGGGGTTGGGGATTACATACATCCATTACCATAGCGCGCGAGCCGAGATGACGATGGCGCGCTTCCGCTTTAGAGGAGTTTTCTGCGGCGTCATGGTTGCAGTCGAAGAACAGGGAGTCGAAGCTGCTTTGTCGCCGTAGCGGTGGTTGTCGATGATGTAGGGAGGCGAGAGGGAGAGAGACCTGGAGAATAATGAAGCATTTCTCAGAAGGACGAGCCCACGTACCCAGATATACACGGAAAACTGGGACTGAGCTTGACTTCGTGAACATAAGTCAAAATAAAATCAGATGTACCAGATTGATCTAGATTACGAACTCACAAATTGAAACTGTTCATATTTTTTTGAAACAAATCCAGTAAGTCGTTCAGAATCTAAATCGATCAGGTACGTCCGATTTCGTTTTGATGGTGCATATTAAGGCTAGTCACCGTGAGACTTATGTTTAGGAAACCTGCACGTGGCGTGGATCAAAGGAGTAGGCATGGGCAGCAATTACGTAGATGGCCTAATAAACGGTTCTGTGCATTATATTTTCTGTTCCTCCCCACCTTTTGGCTAGCTCTTAGTGATCTGTGTATAACTGCATACTTTTACACATAGCCCTCCTAGGAATGTTTATTTAATGAAAAGCATCACTACAGTTTTCGTCAAAAAATATAAAATCTCATTAATTTGTTAAGATGTTGAGGGGTTTATGAACCACTGATCCACTGTCATGGTGGAGGACTAGAGGTGTTACTGTCATAGATCTCCACTTTATCAAGCTGCTGTAGACTCTGTCACTGCTCTGGCGAACTGAGGCCTCAATGATAAATTATACTACCTGGGTTATGAACGTCAAAGGAAGCACGAAAGAAGTACAAATGCTAAGCAACCTAGAGACTGTTAAATTGATTATCAGCTAACCAAAAGTTCATGTATTCAATTAAAGGTGATCAACACAAATGATCACCCTCTGACAACGGTGCATCGAGTTACTAATTCAGGAGTGCATTCAGATACAGGGAAGAGATTAGTAGGGCAAAGCCACCGAGAGCCCGAGACTGTGGTTCTCAAACTCACCCAAGCAAGGTGACGAGACAAATTAACTACCATGTATACATAAGGTGCTTGATCAAGTTGTCGGCCGTGCGCACATTGGCCGCCCGTGCGAGAAACGAAACTGACAAAAGAAATAATTCAACAGGGCCCCCTATTACATACTACTCCTACAATAGTACTGTAGTACATATCGGCACAGACAGGCCCTATATGTAACTGTCAGGTTTAGGCCTCAGCCCTCAGGTTCCAGTCATGGGAGTTGGTGAAGCTTAGAATGAACCAAAGCGGAGTCTCCGGACCATGCCGGACAACGTTGTTTGAGAAACCAAGAGCGGCGTCTTCACCATTGAGTCTGAAGCGGCAAATTTCAGGTCTAGGCGTCTAGCCAAGGCCTACTGCATGGTGCGAGGTGTATACACAGTTTCTTCTCGTCAGTTGTAGTGGGGAAACTTCTGCATCGCCTACTGCAATGTGAATTAGATAGTTCAATGCAAGGAAAAGAGAATATGGTCCAAGATCAGTAATCGGTACCCATGGCAACACATCTGGATACAACTGTCCACTTGCGTCCTTTGAGAACACCTCGTAGCGAAACCGTCCAGTAGCAGAGGTGAAAATAGTGCGACCTAAATGAACACAACTATTAGCAACAACATGCTCATCATATTCACTATACTCATCAGTAACGCCCTGGGTTTGGACAAGAAGAAGTATAGAGCCATCTGCAGATGTTGCAAAGAACCAAAAACCTGGTTCGAACCCGTGCTCTATATCATCTAGTGCCTGTACCTGCTGCGCACTGGGTGGCTTCTTGAGCCGCAGAGGACCTTCAAAAAGAAGCACCGTGTTAAGTCAGATCAGCAGAATTAGTTCTCATAGCTGAATAATGAAGCAAGTAGAGGAGTATTTACCCATATTCAGAGGATTCCAGACATAAACAACACCCCTCTCATTTGTGACAAACATGCGTGTCCCTGGTGGACAATTGCATCGCTATATCTTAAATAACACTAGAACTGATTCTCAAGAACTGTCCATCCATAATCATCGCCCTGAAGGACGGCATTTGAGTAGTCGAACATAGCGATAATACATAAATCCTTATACTGTTCATTAGCTGTCGGTACTTGGCAAATAGCTATCTTCTAACGTAGAATAGGGTGACCACTATGATTATAGAATACAAATGGTTCGTTGGTGTCTTCAAACGCCGTGACTGGTGGGAGACAAATCTCCTGATGAGTGTGCACATTGACAAGCTTCCACTTTCACTGGAGGCCAACACTGGCGATCAAATCTCCATTGGCACCAGCCCAATGCTGTTCCACAAAATTTGCCATCACGGCGTCATAGGAGAACCTGTCCAGTGGCGTCATCTTGCACATGGTTCTCTTTCCCTCGAACTAATCGTTACATCCAAATTGTATCTCAGTCGGGTGAGAATGAAGAACACATGGGAGGCCAAACGGCTGAGAACTATGCAGGGTTGCACTATATTTTGCTGAGTCGAGAGTAAGTTTGGACGAACCGACGAGGCACGCGGCGGTGATGGTGTCGCATCTGGTTGTGATTCTTCTAGGGGGCCTTCGGTAAACACCTTCTGGAACAGCTCGAAACCACCGTCTATCTTCTCGCTCGATTCTGCCATCGCAAGAGACCCGGCGTGCGTCTGCGGTAGCGTTTGGGATAAATTGATTCGCTGGGTTTTGGAAGAGATTTGCAAGAGAGGTACAATGGATGGAAGGAGCTGGCAAGGAGAGATGGAGAACAAAGGCTCTAAAACAGGGTGCCTGTCGTGTCTCGGACCACGGACACCGGGAGTATAGGATACCCCCTTTTTAGGTTCGGCACGGGGCGCGAAGGAGGCTGGAAGACACCTTCCCTGAGAGTACCTCGCCAAGCTCCTCCGATCGACGTGCAAGTAAGCAACACAGGGACACAAAGAGTTTACCCAGGTTCAGGCCGCCCACAGGCTAAAAGACCTACTCCTGCATGTCAGGATTGAGTGGTTCATCATGATGTGTCTTACAAGGTAGATCTCAGGTGAGAACCTGAAAGGTGGTGGCTAGAGGTAGACAATGATCATATCCTACCCAGAGGAGATCACCTCTCACTCTACCCTCTTTGCCCTAGCTAATCTGTCTTGTTCTCTCCTTGGTCCAACGCCCTCCTCATCCATGCCTTGGTCCTCCTTTTATAGGCTAAGGGGATCCAACAGGAGCATGCGAGGAGCGTGGGGGTTTTAGGCGGGAAAACCTCCCAGTGGTTTTTAGGAGGTGACGTGGCCTCTTATCGTCCAAGTATTCCTCCAAGGGATTAGGTGCGGTCATCCACCTTTTGGAAAGCGGGGCGGATAGGGGCTGACACCCCCACCGGCCATGTGCCCGCGCGGCGCCTTCACCTTCTTGGCGCCCAAGTCTTCTAGGAGCTTCCTGCCTGAGCTGGCAAGCTTATCTTCATAGTTGGACGGTGGAAAAACCCGGGAGCGAGCCTGGCCTCCTGCCGGGCGTTCGGTCTCCGGGTCCTCCGCGTTGTTCGCCGGGTTGGAGGTGACCTCGGAAGGTCACCTGGTCCTTTAGCCGTGGTTGTCGATGTCGTGCTTGTCCGATACCCGTGGGGCAGATGGGGTGGCCCACCTGTCGGTCTTGACTCCTTGCCTTGTCTGTCTTCTTGGTGGGCCCACGGGCAGTGGACCCACTTTGGCCGCATTAGGGGAACCCCATGTTCCACTATTGCGACAGTAGCCCCCGGGCATAGTCCCGGCGGGTACGCTCTTCATCTGCCGGAGCTATGACCGAAAAGATTGGTCAAAGTGGATCCCCGACGTCCTGTGTTGACTGACCCATCCCATCCGTCAGAGGGTGGGGCGCGGAGTTGTTCTGCTTGGGGAAATAACTGCGTCCACCTCCTCAATTCATGGTAACGGAGAAGACGAGGAGGCAGGCGGTGAGGGAGCAGCAGAGCCCCATAAAAGCAGGGGTGAGCTCCTTGCGTCTTCATCCATTTTCTGCCTTCATCCCAACTCCACAACCCACCGAAATCACCGGCGCCAATGGCTAGGGCGAAGAGGGGAGCTAGGCGTACTCGTTCTTCTTTGGCGGCGGCGGAAGTTGTCCCCCGCGGCCGTGGGAGGGCTGCTGCCCGAGGAAGAGCGAGGCGCGGCCATGGTGGTCGTGGGGCTAGGGGCTCTCCTTCCCCTCCTTCCCGGAGCACGACCCACTCTGGCTTCCCATCATTTGAGTTCATCAAAGATCTGGACTGCAGGCTTCGCAGCCGGCTCCGCCTGGCGGACTCCTTTGAAGTGGCGATGGTCTCGGACGTCGACAGACCCACCGGCTTCTGGCTTCAGGTGGATGGCTGCCCCAATGCCCCCTCTTGGGCTGATGCGGAGTACACCGTCGATGACTCCATGCTCCTGGGTCGGGGGTGGAAGTCGTTCTCCCGCTCCCGCCGCCTGACCCAGGGGCAGTACCTGGCGTTCGAGTATGACAAAGACATGACTCTCTCCGTGAAGATCTATCGCGCTGACGGAGGGCGCGTGGAGTGTTGCGTGGAGAGCGACAGCAGCAACTGCAGCCGCAGCTTCGATGAGGACGAAGAAGACTCACCCAATGTCAAGGCCGAGGAGAGCTTGTCTTCCTGAGGGCACGGAGCCTTAAGGCGGCGGCCCCGAAGATCTCATTGACATCCTTCTTGGTGGCCTCGTCGACGTACTTCTGGAAGTAGTGCCTTCCGTTGTGCGGTGGTGCTCCTTGTTTGCCAGGAGGCATCATGTTTGTTGTAGGAAGTAGGTCCCTTTGTAGCCCTACGAGGCGATGTAGAACTTGTCTCCTTGTGGTAGCTTGGCATTCGGTTTGAAAATGGTGTGAATGAGAACGGGTTTTTTGCAAAACGCACTCCCATTACTGCAGTAGCCCTACCGCCGAGGGGTAGGTGGGGAGTAAGTGGCCAATAAAAAGGTTCCTCAGCCCCCAGCCTCCTTGACACATCTTCTCATATTTCCCTCCTTTACTTCTTTCTCCGCCCCTCTGTAGATCGCAGAGCAATGTCTGGGGAAGCGGAGATATCCTTGTCCTGGAATGTCGACGGCGGCGTCTGTCTTCCGGGGCGTGGCGGAGGTGCCCAGAGGAGCTGGGGCCCGAGCCGCTGAAGAAAAAGAGGTGGTGTCTCGTTCCCCTGTTGCACGGGACCTTTCATGCCTGGCAGCCATTACTCGCTGCACGGCGCAGGCGGAAGCCTGCGCGCGAGACATCCGAAGGGCGCACCTGATGGTGACCCTGAAGGAGAGGACCGCTGGGGCCCTAGGGTTATCCCCATTCTGGGCCGAGCTCGAGGCCTTAGAGCAGGTGAGCACCCGGGCCATCTTGATCACTTGCGCTGTTTTGGGTCGATCTTGGCCTTGATTCTTGCTTTTGCACCGCAGACCGAGAGCTTTGCCATGGGTGAGGCGGTGAACGGGATCATCCACCTCTTCAATCGTGGGGTGCCTAGGCTTGCGGGGAGGCCGCCTGCTCCTTGAGACACCTGAAAGTCCTGCACGGGTTCCTTTCCTCTCCCCAGGCGTCCCCGGGAATCGAGAGTTCACCCAGCGGGCATGAAAAAGACAAGTCTGTGCAGCTAGGAGACTTAGCTCTGAGCTGGCCTTAGTGGCACATGATTAATCACGTACTTAGGGAGTTGCACAATCAAATGTAAATTCAGAACTTAAATTCACATGAATGCAACCTAGTCCTCAACTCCCGGGGTCATTTCCCATGTCTTCCTTTGCACTAACGCGCCGTCAAGTTTTCAGAGGAGGCCTCTTAGGTGCCAAGTACTCTCCCTGCATGCACCCCAAATTCGTTGCTAAGATGCTGACACAGTAGCAGTAACCCTAAGAGGACTATACCTTCCGGGAGCCCACTCCACTGTCCTTAGGTACTAGGCCAGAGGGAAACAGACCGTTCGCTGGGGTGGACGCATTACCCCCGCAAAGGCTCTCATCAATTGTCAAGCATGCGCAGGTCGACGGTGTATTGACTCCGAGCAAGATGTTATGCCTAAGTGCAGGATGCAGATGCAAGGACTTAGCCGATTTTCTGCCGCATCCTCGATCCATCCTGTCCCTGCCGGGTATCCAGCTCCTTAGTCATTTTTAGCCTCCAGCTCCTGTCCCGGGAAGGATTTGCACACAACAAACTTTCAGTAGGAAAAGAATGGACCCTCTTTCCAAGTCATGATAATGTGTCATCTGAAGCAATCAGCAAGCAAAGTTGCATGTGCATTTGAAGTTCATCTCTACACAGCACTGCCCGATTCCTCCTTTCCACGACAGTACGACACGATCGGGTGGCAGTGCCTAGCTTCTATGCCACTCGCACTCGATCCGTCAGCTACCGGCACCATGTCAGCCCCCTGCTTACGGGTTGCTACGGATAACACACTTTCATGCAAGGATTGAGGCTCACATAATTGAAATGACTTATCTTTTATTCCCTTGGCGATGATTCTTACTCCATATTAGAGAGCACTAGCCCGTTGGGCATGCTTAGCGGATTCGACGTTGGGCGATTCATGTTCGTAATTAGGGGTAGAATTTGCGAAGATTCTCGATGTTCTAGGCATTGCCTTTCGGCCTGCCTTTCTCGTCCTCCAGATAGACTGCTCTGGGCCTCAGGGTATGAATGACCCGGTAGGGTCCTTCCCACTTGGATGAAATTTGTTCATGCCGTCTAGCTTTTGTTTCTTGCGGAGTACCAGGTCTCCGGGATTGTGAGGTCCCCGGACTAGCTGTCCGAAGTACCCTTGTGCCTACAACATCAGCGATCCCATGATCAGTGTGTCGCTGAGCACAATCAAACTGGAATCAAAAGAACATCCATGTATACCGAATAAATATACTTACTTGAGTGAGGTTATAAACTTCAACATGTACTTGCAGCGGAATCTTCAAATAGCGTGGAGCCCAAGTCTCTTGCCATAACCCTACAGGCAACTGACTGGGAGAACATCCTAGTCCGCATAGCCGTCATCGCAATCTTCTTCCTTGTACTTCTTCTCATAGTCTGGCCAAGTCAATAGCCAGGGACGAAACCGATATGAGTACATTGGAATGTACTCGCAAACAATCCGATATTTAATTATTGGAAGGATTAATGCATAATTATTTGGTGGGAGGCTCTAAGGGTAGTCTTTGATTTATAAAAAAATTTCCTTTTAAAGAAAAGATATCTCCATATCTTTGTTGAAAAAGGTAAGGCATTTGAAAAGAAGTTTTTCAATAAAGTTAGTTTTTCTTCAAAAACTCCTCTGATGGGATCACGGCTTGTCGTGCATCCCTCTACTTCCTTTCTCCTCATACCGATCCTTTGGTAAGACACCAACAATATCTCCATTGTAGAAAATCAAAACCTTGCACATAGGTCTAAGTAGGGCCTTCCAACTGTCCATAACCGAGGACTCGGCTATTCGAATAGTTTTACACTCTGCAGAGGTTGCACACTTTACCCACACCATCCAGTAAACTCACCGTGTCAGCCACGTCCCACCATACAAGTTGTATGCAAAGTTGAGTAACCGATCATAACCTTTCGCTATTTCCATGCTAGTACAAACTTCCTCTCAATGGGTTTATCATCCCCGGCACACCGTGTGGATCCAACATATCCTTTTATCAAACCCGGACTCCACATGTCCTTTCATCAAACCCAGACTCCACACTGCCACGACGGGAAACCCACCGTAGTCACCCGGTATGATACGCATACACTTTTATTAATCGGTTCGTGGGTCCTTGGACCCTTAGGAGGAGTTTGAGGCACCTCATACGAACATGTACAAACTACGAGTTAAGCCCCATGCCCATATGTGGGGTAATGTGGTCGCACATGTTTCGGCTGGTCGACGTAAGTACTAAGACACAATGTGCGTCTTTCTCAAAACCTTCATACTCCATCTTTACTCCAATTCCAAAGCTAATCATTTAGCAACATCTTGGGTAAAACACAAGTTCACCCAAAGATTTTCATAAAGAGGATTTTTGAATAAAACATTGGTTTTTTTCCCAACCTAGAATTTTTCAATTTCTCGAACTAAACACTACTATATAAGGGGGCCTAATCATGGCATATAACTTAGGTAACATTTCTTTTAAAGGGTTTTAGTGGCACACACCACTTGAAAACATTTCATGCATCTTAACATATGTAAAACATGCTTAATCAAAATAGTAGGACAAAGGGTATGATCAAATGGATGGCTTGCCTTGGTCAACGACTTGTCCCTGGTCTTGATACTCTTGATCAGTAAAAGATAGTGGTAATAAAGATAGTCCTTTCCCTTCGGGATGAGATCCTCTCCGATGTCGCAACCGTCTAAACGCCGTAAAAGAAAAGTACACACAATCAAACAACCATTCACCAAAACATCACAAAAACACAAATCTAATGACTACACTGACCTAAGGAGGTCAACACAATTGGATTTAGTAAATTATAACTTGTCCTTATTTTATTACGATTTTATTAAGGCAAAAGCGAGCAAGTTCACGAATTAAGTCACGATTTAATTTCTGTTGCTCAGAGAAATATGCCCTTTTAGGGACAACTAATATTGGTAGTTTGGGATCTACCAAAATTAGATTTGGCCTAATTGGGTTATTAGATTTACAGAAACAATTGATTTGGTACAGAAGGTAATTAACACAAGATTTGAGGACTACTCCTTCTCTGTTTATCCGAAAATTGTGATAATTTAAGGGTAACTAGATTTTCTCAATACTAAGCTAACAAAATTGGATCCAAATCATTTGGGCAATTAAAGCCTCAGAAACGAACAAGATTATATTTAAAACTTCTTGTACTAATTTATTTACCATTTGATTAATATTAACTCCATTTATGTGGGACCAGTGCTGTTGGATGGATAATTTAACAAGCCATCAGGGAGTGAAGGTTTCATAATTTTTTGAATCTACCATACTCTAGATATTGATTTCTAATTAAAGATAAGCATTTCTGAGTACTGTTTTCTAAGTTAATGGTATTTCACCACCTAGGCTAAGCCAAAAATATGGGACCAGTTACATTAAAGGGTATTGGGATCAGTTAATCACCAGAAGTGGTTTGGTACCATTTGAACTTGTATTTTTAGAGATATTTCTGTTTGATCATTTAATGGGCAGAATACTAAATTCTCTACCAAATAATCTCCAAAATTTCAAATAATATGAGACCAGTGTCATTGGATAGATATTTAAATTTGTGAGCTTATGGCGTTGGATTAACTACATTTGGATAAATAGGTTTAAAGTTATGAGTTTTCTAAGTCTTGATGAATTTCTAGCAGAAAATTCACCCAAATAGCCCTACTTAAGTTTAACAACTATCTGACTTGATATTTTCATACTAACTTATCCACAACACCAAATGGAATCAAACCAGGGGTATTGTGAAGATTAGTTGAAGTACTTTTGATACAATTTTATTTTGGAATATTTGGATAAACCAAACTCTAGGAAACAATCCCCAAAGTTTCTATCAATTTGAATAACTTAATAAGAGAGTTTATAGGTTTACAGAATAGCAATTTTTTATTTTTGTCCTACTCAAACCAAAGATCCAATTTGCTCATGGCCTGCACTGATGCATAGTACTCAATTTTTAATTTCTATATGATTTTAGTTTACTATTTTTAGCGCTATGGGTCACTGGGAATCTTCGTTGAACTAGGGCTAACCTCATTATTTTATGTTACAGAAACATTGGTTAGCTATATTCCCTAGATGATCTCCACCAAACTAAGATTATTTTTTAGATACCACTATTGGGTGTTGAGAGTAATCATGCTATTATATCTAATTCAGAAATAATTAATCACAAATGATATTTTGGGGTGATGACAAGGATCCAGTGAAAACAGCATGTTTTAACAACTCCAGAGAAAATCTGAATACAGCACTGACATTGCTAGTTTGCCTAATTAAACTAGCATGCTATACTGTTCGATTTGGAAAACAAACTATGGGTTGAGAAACTACATACTGCCCTCTTTCTAACAAGCCTAAGTGTGCTAAATTTGGTTAAGTAGATTGTCCAGAATTTGCATGCAAAGTGGGCTAGTCAACACATATCTCAGACTTGGAAGATTTCTCAGATTTCTCAAATCTGGGCGGGAAACAACCTTGGCCGTTGATCTGGAGATCAACAGCCGTGGGTCGCCGTCTCCACCCAATAGCAGAGAGAGAGGGAAGAGGGTGGGGCTCGCCGGAGGGCTTACCGGCGGTGAGTGGCGGTGCTAGGGCTAGGAGTTGGCTTCGGAGGTCGAGAGCGAGCGATGGGTGGTCGTGGCGTGGCCGGAGACGACCGGAGACGGTGGCCATAGAACGGTGGCCGTGGTGGTGAGAGGAGCTCGGGATAGCTCGAGCTCGAGCTCGTGCTCATGCGGTGAGGTGTGGGCGTGGCTGTGGGAGGAGAGGGGAGCGGTGTGGTGTTGTGTCGCGGCCAAGGGGGGCTTTTATAGCTGCGGGAAGAGGCAAGGGGGCAGAGGCCGGCATCGCGGCATGCCCACACTGTGCGAGGCACGGACGACGTGCGGGGTGTGCTTGGTCGGCGAGGTGCGGGGCGAGGGAGGCACGGGCGCGGCGCCAGCGGGTCGAGGGCGTTGTGGCTCGCGTCGTGGTGGTCGGGGCCGCCTCGGGCGGGCGCTGGTCGGGCCGGGGTGGCCGGGGCACGGGGTGCACGCCAGGTGTTCGACCGCGTGTCGGCCTGCAGTGCACCGGCGGATTTCGGACAGGGTGAGGGGCCAGGAGCAAGGGGTTCGAGTGGGTGAGGTTCTAGGTGGCACGTGCGAGCTCCAGGACATGGTGTTCCATGGGTTGCTGGCTTTGGGGAACAAGGTGAGCATGTGGTGGCCATGGCTAGGGTTTTGATGTTCTAGGGTACTGTGGGGAGCATGGAGGGAGGTGGCCGTGTCCAGGAGGTGTATGGGTCTTAGGGTGAGCTGGGGGACAAGAAAAGAGGGCAAGGGCAGCAAGGGAACAAGCTTGGGGGCTTGCCATGCCATGTAGGTTTTAGGGAACATATTGCCCTATTTGCACTTAGTGCCATGAAACAAGGAGGGGACAAATGGTGCAAGGGCTGTGGGAAAATGGTGTTGTTATTTTATGTGTTGGAATTTATTTTTTTAGAGTTGTCATGAACAAAGGATATTCCATTTTTGGCTAAAAGAAATTGGGGGAAAGGTATAAGGTTTATTATTTCATGTGCCACTTTCTTATCTTCCTAAAAAGATTAGCTTGGGAGAAGAAAATATTTGGGAGCAAGAGATGAATCCTTGCTGGTCTTTTGGGTGCCTCCAGATGATTAAATCATGGCAATTGATCTTATTCAAATTGAGTTGGTGATTGTTGGCTTATAATGCATAAATCAAATGCATACGGTTTAGTTAGCTATTTTGACTCCCAATTCACATGGGGCATACACCCTTATAAATTTGAGTAGAGATGATCCACAAGGGATCACCATATTTCCTTGGTATTGAGATTTAACAAAACAGGACCACTTCTAATTTTGGTTTGAGAGGAAAAGATTTGAAGCGATAAAATAAGTGGGATCACAAGTGTTAGAGCTTTTGGGTCCCAATCTTCATCTTTATTTTTATAAACCAAGATTTAATTGGTATTTGATTTTCATCTAGATCACTTCTGATCTCACAAACAATTGCAGCAAACAAATTAATAAATACTCAAAAAACAAGAATATGCATGCAAGCAAACAAGGAAATAACAATCAACACAAACACAAGTCAAACAAGCCAACAATATAAGTTCTCAAGCAATTATAAAATACTTAGTTAGGTGGTGGGATGGTGATCAAGTATCCTCATGACCAGTATGATGTTGGAAAAAGCTCAACTCCATAATTTGATATTTTTCCAAAGGGTTGCTAAAATACATGGGCAGTAAACTTCCCACCTTTATTGTTTTCAAAAGAATGAAAGTATGAGTTTAAAATAAGAGCTACCAATACAAGGGAAACATCAAGGTTGAAATATAGGTAGGACATAGCATATTGTTCTCCTTGGTTTATAAACAAGTAAATTTTTGGAAACACATAATTTTGGAAATACTTTTACTTTCTCGAAGAGTGGGTATTTTGGTTGCGGCTAAACCAAGTATCTTTGAAATGGAATTTGGCCAAAAATAAGAGTGGGCAAGATGTATGGAATATTTTTCTTGTCATGACATGGTTACCAAGGTTAGGTATATTTTTATCTGGGTTGAGTTCTTCGGTTAATATTTATTGGTCCAAGAACATAAACTTCAAGTCACGCAAGGCCAACAGAGCAATAGGAAGGAAAACCCAGTCATTAGTGAAGCATTTCAAAAAGTTTTTGTTGGTTCTGAATTTTGGGTCTTATAAAACTAAGTTTTTCTTGGTTCCAAAATTTGGGATGTGACAGATCCTTCCCCCCTTAAAATAAATCTCATCCTCGAGATTTGCTAGGTGGTGTAACCGGGGAGTACGACGGCATGGGTCTTGGGGTTGTCTGTCCTTTCGAGGTCGTTGCTGATTCAGTGAGGTCGCCATGTAAGATCCTAAAAAAATTGATGCTGCGAGGCTTTCTTTGTCGATAAAACTTCTTGTTGAGTTCCGATCCTTGATGATGGGGTTGACTTGACGACCGACGCTGATGGATCGTCTTGGTTGACTGTTTCCAGATACTACGAGGCTAAGGCATAAGGAACTAATTATTAACATGTTCTAGTATACGTAGTGCAGGTCTTCCTCCCTGGAAAAGGGATTTTTGAGCCGTCATGTTGAAGTTTGCAGCTCGAGTTGACTTGGAGGCATTGTTCTTCTTGGCGATCTTCGTCTCGGTTGTCACTCCTTGGTGCTTGGGGTCGGTGCAGATATCACTTCATACTATTTTCTCCTTACGAGGGTCGCAGATGGGGATGCGTGGTTTTCAGGATGTGTCGAGTCTGTGTACTCAACTCTCTCCGGTTTCTAATTAGAAAAAGGATGTTATACACGTCTAAGTTCGTCTGAACTTGCTTGGGGGTTGATGTTGTCCACAGCAGGTGCTTACGTCATTTGATTCTTCTGGGTATTCCATTTGTTATTTGTCTTCATGCTTGTCCTTCTTCAGCTGAGTAAAAAGGAGGAACTTCATTGCTGACTTCCTTGGTTCTTGAGCTTCATGAATCGTTGGTAAGAATCTTAAGAAGTACAGTCTAGATTATCGAGCTTCCAGAGGAATCTAAAAGTCAGTACAAGGACCCTAAAGGTAAGTGGTTTGGTCTGCTGTTCGACGAGGGTAGAAGGGTTGCGTTCTCATCTAGCCTTAATAAGTTAGAGAAAGAGCTTCATGTCAGCAGTCGATGTTCGTGCTTTCTTGAATCCTCCTTCGGTGTGATTGATCGAGGCCAGTTGAACAGGATGATTGCTCGATAGGTAGCGTCGATGGTGCTTGCTTTCTGGTTCAAATCTGCGTAGATGGTCTTCAGTGTTGATCGACTTCGGCCTTGATGATGGCGGTCATCTCACTACCAACTATATGTGATTCTTTCTACATAGAGCTTGGCTTGGCGAGCCACCTGCTCGGCTTCGTGGCCATCCTTTGGGAGGGCATGCTCCATCATGTACTTGATGATGCTCTGGGCCCAGGGCGGGTGGGTTCCTTCCACCGATAGTACGGCTCAGCCAGAGGGAAGCAAAGCTTCTTCTGCCGTGGGTACTGCTGGGTCTTCATCTTTCGGGCTGACTACCTATGTTGTCGATGTAGAAGGGTTGCCAGCCCTCGGTGTCGGCGCAGACCTTGTCTTGAGCCTATGGGGGGAAACCGAAAGTTGCCTGAGCACCTCGATGTAGATCCCGGGAGGCACTGGCTCCCGCTTGGAGGCCAGTTGCGATAGCTCATCAGCGGACGTGTTCTCTTCCCGTGGGACGTACACGGTCCTGAAGCTGCCGAAGCGCCGCTGGATTTTCCAGACTTCCTCGACGTACGGTGCCATTTGAGGGCAAGCGTACTCCTTGTTGACTTGCTTGATGACTAGCTGAGAGTCGCCTTCGACATTGAGCTTGCTGATGCTGAGGCCGACAGCAGCATGAAGTCCTGTGAGTAGGTCTTCGTACTATGTCGTGTTGTTCGAAATGTTCCCTTGGTAGTGCATCTGGAGGACGTATTTCAGGCGGTCGCCGGTTGGCGAGGTTAGGACAAAGCCGACGCCCCCTTGCCCCTTTGTGTAGAAGCCGTCGGAGTGCATGGTCTAGGCGTCAGGGTCCTCTTTCCCGGGAAGACATGTCTCCTCTTCTGGGTCGTCGAATGCCGTTTCGGTCCACTTGGCGGTGAACTCTGCCTGTGCCTGGCTTTTGATGTTGTCGGTGTGCTCGAACTTGATGCCGAAGCCTTGAAGTTCCATAGCCCAACATGATATGCGCCTAGTGCTCAGCGGGTTCTCCAAAGGGCTTATCAGATTGTACTTTGATACCACCATAATTGGATGACTTTCGAAGTATGGCCTCATCTTGCGGGAAGCAATGAGGATCGCCAGCAAGAGCTTCTGCATCATGGGATACCTCTCCCGGGCATTACGCAGCACCGAACTAATGAAGTAGACCGGATGCTAAACCTTGTGGGTTGCCGCGTCCTTGCCGGGCTCTGCTTCCTGCATGTCATTGGCATCCTGGAGTGTTGGTGAGGTGGCCCCTGACTGAGCCCCCGTGGAGTGAGGCTCTCCCTCTTCCACGAAGAGAGGCTCGACACCGGCTGGTGTGGTCGGAGCATTGAGGTCACCCGGCCGCCTTTTCTTGCCTGGTTGCCCAGGGGAAGAGTTCCCGGGACGCTTGCCCTTGGTCTTGCTTGATTCTTTCGGTAGAGCATCACACTCTGCTACCAGCACAGCGCTAGTCACCTGGTTGGTAGAAGCGATGTAGAACAACAGGGTCTCCTTCTCAGCTGGGGCCACGAGGATTGGTGGCGAGGCGAGGTAGCGCTTGAGGTACTGCAAAGCTTCCTCGGCCTCGGGGGTCCATTCCATGAGGCCTGTCTTCTTGAGCAACTTGAAGAACAGTAGGGCCCGCTCCCCAAGTCTTGAGATGAAGTGCCCAAGTGCAGTGATGCACCCGTTAAGGTGCTGTACGTCTTTGACCTGCCGGGCCGCCTCCATGCACTCGATGGCATTGATCTTGTCAGGGTTTGCCTCTATCCCCCGGTGGGAGACTAGGAAACCAAGCAGCTTGCCGGAAGGAACCCCGAACACGCACTTGTCGGGGTTGAGCTTGAAGTTGACCCGGCGGAAGTTGTCTAAGGTCTCGTGTAGGTCTTGGATGAGGGAGTCCTTGTGCCGCGTCTTGACCACGATGTCGTCGATGTAGGCTTCAACGTTGCAGCCCAGCTGGGGCCCAAGGCACGCCTGCATGGCACGCTGGAAGGTAGCGTCGGCGTTCCGGAGGCCGAACGGCATCCGAGTGTAGCAGTAGCAACCCTTGGGAGTGATGAAGGTCGTCTTCTCCTGGTCCTCCACCCCCATCATAATCTGATGATACCCGAAGAAGGCATCCAAGAAACACAACAACTCGCACCCGGCCGTGGAGTCCACGATCGAGTCGATGCGCGATAGAGGGAATAGGTCCTTGGGACAGGCCTTGTTCAGGTCTGTGAAGTCGATGCAGAGCCGCAGCTTGAAGGTCATGGGATTTGGCACCACTACGGGATTGGCCACCCAAGTCGGGTGAGGAACCGTCGTGATGATGCCGGCTTCTATCAGCTTGTCAATCTCGGCGACGATGAACTCCAGCTTTTCCTTGCTCTGCTTCCGTAGAACTTGCTTCACGGGGCGGGCATTCGCGCTTACCGCCTGTTTGTGCTCAATCACCTCCCTTGGTAAGACGGGTAAACCTGACGCCTCCCACGTGAAGACATCAGAGTTTTCCCGAAGGAAGGCGATGAGCGCGCATTCCTATTTGTCTACGAGGCGAGCACCGATGGTGACGGTGCGGACCCCATCGCTAGTCAATGCCGCCTTCTTGGTCATCTGTGGGTCACCGTGGAATGGCTCCTTCTTGGAGGAAGTTGATGCTGAGCCCCCGAAGTAACCTTCGCCCCGGGGGATGCACCGGCATCAGCGTTCAGCATGCCTTGATGGGTGTTCTCCGTTGCCGCCATCGTCTGGTTCAGCTTCTGGACGCAGTAGATGGCGTCGTTGATGTTGGCCTTGACCTTAATCATGCCCCACGCGCCGGAATCTTCATCATGCTGTAGGTGAAGTGGGAGACGGCCATGAACTTGGCCAGGGCAGGCCGGCCGAGAATGCCATTGTAAGGGAGAGGCGTGTCGGCGATGTCGAAGACTATCTCCTTGGTGCGGAAGTTGTTGGGATCACCGAAGGTGACCGGAATAGTGATCTTCCCCAGCGGTCGGGTCACACTCCCGTTCACGCCTTGGAACACACTGATGTCTTGCAGGCGGGAGAAATGGATTTGTAGAGTGGTCAAGATCTTAGCCATCAGCAAGTTGAGGCTCGACCCTCCGTCCACCAGCATCTTGGTGACCATGTAGTTGTGGACGATGGGCGACACGATCAGAGGAAGACTTCCTACCCCGGCGACATTGTCGGGGTAATCTTCTGGGTCGAAGGTGATGACCTGGTTAGACCAGTCTAGGGGCTTTGGCGGGACAGAAGCGACCGCGTTCAGCTCCCGGACAAGCCTCTTGCATGCGCCGTTGGAGGGAGGTACAGAGGATCCAATGTGGATGCACCCGACAACTCCGTTGACTTCCTGGAACTGCCCATTGTTGCCGCCTTGAGGAGCCGGAGCCTCCCCGTTGTTGTCCTGGGTGACTTCCTGGTTGTTTCGACCATCATGACTGCCCCGTCCTCCTCCGCGGCCACCGCCGCATCCCCACCCACAGCCACCTCCGCCTTGGTGACCCGTGGGGCAGTCTTGAGCGATGTGCCCGTCGAGGCCACAGTTGTAGCAGCCGCCCGGGCCGACCCCGTCAGCCCGACACTACTCCCATATGGCGAGGTTCTTCATCTGGCGGCAGTCCTTGAGCAGATGGTTACCATCAGGGTGAAGGTGGCACCATAGATCTTCTTTCCCATCGGATGCGGAGGCTAGCTTGGCCTTCTTAGGGAGAGGCTCAGTGACGAAGATGCGCTTGTCGGGTCCAGGGTTCCGTTTCTTGCTTTTGGCAGGCGCGACATTGTCCTCGGGCTCATCCTCCCGGGGAAACTTGATCCCTTCTTCTGCGCGGGCGCAGCGGTCTGCAAGCTCCCAGAGCTCACAGGCAGTCTCGATGCGATGGGTGCTCAGCTTCTCACGCATCCGGGTGTTTCGGACATTGGCGTGGAAAGACTGAATCACTAACTCCTCCTTGATGCAGGGTATCGTGTTCATCTTCTGAGTGAAGCGCTGTATGAACTTGCGGAGAGTCTCACCCGAAAGTTGCTTAAAGTCATGGAGGTCGCTGGGAACTTCCGGGCGCTGGTACCCGCCTTGGAAAGACCCTAGGAATTGTTCCTTCAGCGCCCACCAGGAGCGGATGGAGCACTTGGGAAGGTTGGGAGGCCACATCTAGGCATCTCCCTTCAGTGCCAGCGGGAACCAGTTAGCTATCATGACCTCGTCGGCCCCGCCGACTACCGTAGCGAGGAAGTAGAGCTGCAGGAAGTCCCGAGGGTAGGTGGTGCTATCGTAGCAAAGAACGTCGATCTTGAACTTCTTGGGCTAGGTGGCCTGGTAGAAATCGGGAGAGAGAGCGAGGCAGCCCTCAGCGATGTCGTCGTCCCGATCCTCCCCGCGATGACGTTCCCGGCGGTGCTCGATGCGGGTACGCATGTCCTCATACAGGCGGTTGTTGAGGTCGTTGCGCAGATCTCGGTTGCGTGTGGTGGATGACCCGACAGAGATGGTCTTGCCGCGGTCCCGGTTCAACCGATCAGCCACAGGTGGACCTATGCGCGGGAGGACCGTCTCGTCCTGGCACTCGCCACGGGGCTGGCCCCGGGGCTCGCACGTCTTGTCTCCTGCTCTGGGGCCGTTGACGGTGGGAGTGCGAGTGGGTTCGCTCCCTGGACCGCCATCGGCGAAGTTGAGGAGCCCCTACACGTCGGACCTCCACTCCTGGTAGACCTTGGGATTGCTGGTGCTCGGGGGAAACTGCATCAGAGCCTTGGCGGCGACGAGAGTGTCGTGGCGGGCCTATGCANNNNCCTTGAAGGCACCTATGTAAGACTTGGTCTAAGTGACCTACTATGTAAGACTTTAATGCGGTACTGAAATGGATGTAAACTTTGGTATCCAATTCGGATTATGGGCAACGACAGACTGATCATGGGATCGTTGTGTGAACCATAATCGGGTATTTCGGACAGCTAGTCCGGGGTCCCCACAGAGTTGGTATCAGAGCGCATCTTGACCATAGGAGACCTTAGTTAGCATGGCCGTTAGATAGGGTTACAAAAGTAATTTCTAAAACAAAGGAGTGAAAATATTTTCGAAAACTTCTTATCTCCCAACCCTCTCATATTTGCAAAATTCTATTCACTAATATTACAAATTCTTCGGAATCCTTAAAATTTTACGCACTCATAATTCCACAAAGTTTAAAATTTTGACTCACTTGTTGCCTCACTTAAAAATTTAAAGTTTGCGCCCAAGTCACCTAACTAACTTAAAATTTGGCTTAAAATTTGTAGATGGCGCTACACTTCACCGAGTTTCTGCAAGTTAAGGAGAAGGGCAACCTCATGTTCGAGAAGGACCTGTACAAGTTGAGCGACATCTTGGGTCGCCCAGCTCCTGAGTTCCGTGGAGCGCAGGTTGATGCCCACGACAAGGACAACCTGTGTTGGCTCATCGAGTCGTCTGTCCGGGGGAACATCAAGTTTCTCCCCTTCAGGACACTGTCTTTCACCACGATGGACGCCAGTTGGGACGATGGACTGTGTCGTGCCATGCAGAGGCTGCTGGCCCGACTTTGTGAGGAAGCACAAGGAGGAGTTAGTGAACTCGCCTTTCAGGTTCTACGGGAGCGGACACCGAGGGACGTCCTACTTCCACTGTTCGCCACCCTACCTTTGGTGAGCACCTTGTGGATATGGAGGTCTTGCTTTAACCGTACCCAGGAGGACCTACGCGCTTGAGGTACCGGTCTCACTTTGAGCGCAGCGCGCTCAAGGCGAGCCGGACCGAGTTGCGCACCTGCAGCAGGACCAGGCCAACTTCACCAGAAGGGGATCCGCCTGAAGAAGACCATCGCCAAGCTTCGCAAGAGAATGGCGGAGCAGGACGAGATGATAGAGGACCTTGAGCGTCGAGCCGATGAGATGGAGGAGGAGGGCGAGGATCTCCGCAGGGAGAACAGCGCCTTCATTAGTGATGATGAGGATTACTTGGAGGAGCTGGACTACGAGGAGGAGGACGACGAGGAGGAGATCGTCGACGACGAGGAGGAGCTGACTGAGCCCCTTCTTGACGAGGACGAGGAGGACCCAGAGGAGCGGTGTCTTCGAGTCCGACGACGACGTTGTGCCGAGTGTTCCACCCAGTAGTTGGATCACTTAGTCGTTCTCGAGTTATCGTAGGGATTAGGACCACCCAGTTGTAGTCGCTTTTGAGTAGTGTAATGGTTCCTATGAAACCATATGCTTGTAGTAGCTATGTATGATGTGTGGAGCTATGTTGTGATGCTTTTGTTTGATATTGTTGTGTGCTTTGAAGTTCTCTAAGTTTGCAAAATCTTTTCGAAAACTTATAAGAAGTAAAGACTCTCACCCCAACCATTCAAAAATCCTACTCTTCTACCCTGTTAGAGTAAGGCACATCCTTAGTCTGTTCTTGACTCTTACGCCCGTCTAATCTCAGGATGGTTGACACCCGAGGAGGAGAGCCATTACCCTCACTTATGATAATGGAGCTGAAGTGAAGTACGTATCTGAGACTAGCCAAACCAGACCAGGATGCCATGAGGGCATAGCTCGACCCACCCTTGATGAGATCCGTGTTGTTCACCTATTCCGAGATGTTTTTCCGGAAGAATTGCCTGGTATGCCGCCAGACAGGGATATTGAGTTCGTGATTGAACTTATCCCTGGAACCTCTCCTATATCCCAGAGACCCTACCGAATGAATCCGGAAGAATTAGTGGAGTTGAAGAAGCAGTTGGCTGATATGCTCAGCAAAGGCCTTATTCGCCCAAGCGCTTCACCTTGGGGATCACCTATCATTTTTGTGGACAAGAGAGACGGTACCACACGACTGTGTGTGGATTATCGTAAGCTTAATGAGGTGACCATCAAAAACAAGTATCCTCTTCCCAAGATCGAGGATCTGTTCGATCAAATGAACGGAGCCCGAGTCTTTCAAAGATCGATCTACGGACAGGATATCACCAGTTGAAAATCCGAGAATCAGACATTCCCAAGACTGCCTTCACTACCCGTTACGGATTGTTTGAGTACACCGTAATGTCCTTTGGTCTGACCAATGCCCCAGCCTATTTCATGAACCTGATGAACAAGATCTTCATGGAGTACCTCGACAAGTTCGTGGTAGTCTTCATCGATGATATTCTTGTTTATTCCAAAACCGAAGAGGAGCATGCTGTTCACCTACGCCTAGTTTTGGAGACACTCCGAGAGCACCAACTTTATGCCAAACTTAGCAAGTGTGAGTTTTGGCTTAAGGAGGTGGCATTTCTCGGACATGTCATCTCTGCCGGAGGAATTTCTGTTGACCCGGAGAAGATCAAAGCCATTCTTGATTGGAAGACCCCTACCAATGTGACCGAGATTCGTAGCTTTCTAGGACTAGCGGGTTACTACCGCAAGTTCGTTGAAGGATTTTCTCGGATAGCCAAAGCCATAACCCAAGTTATTAAGGAAGGATCAGAAATTTGAATGGACCCCAGAAGTGTGAAGATAGTTTCCAGGAGTTGAAGAAGAAGTTAACCACAGCCCCAGTCCTAGTAATGCCAGACGTCACCAAGAGTTTTGATGTGTATTGCGATGCATCACGTCTTGGACTTGGTTGCGTTCTGATGCAAGAAGGCAAGGTGGTGTCGTATCTGTCTCGACAGTTGCGACCAGCATGAAGAGAATTACCCAACCATGACCTGGAGTTAGCAGCCGTTGTTTTTGCTCTTAAAACATGGCGTTCCTATCTTGTGGGACATCGCTGTGAGATCTATACGGATCATAAGAGCTTGAAGTATATCTTTACCCAGAAAGAATTGAACCTGCGACAGAGGAGATGGATGGAGCTGATAAAGGATTACGATGTTGGAATCCATTATCACCCGGGGAAGGCTAATGTTGTCGCCGATGCCCTTAGTCGCAAGCCCTGTACCCTGAATGCCTTGATTCGAGTCGAACAACCAACCTTGTTCAAGGAGTTTGAAGATTTTGGACTCGAACTCGTTAGCCATGGGTATCTCGCCAATATTGAGTTAGCCCCAACCCTTATGGATCAAATCAAAGAAGCCCAGAGAGGTCATGAGAGCATCGAAGGGATTAAGAAGAAAATGTCTCTCGACAAAGCCCCTGGTTTTGCCGAAGACGCTGAAGGAGTGTTGAGATTCAATGGTCGTATTTGTGTGCCCAACAATAGTGAACTAAAGGAGTTGATCCTGAAAGAAGCCCATGAAACCCCCTACTCAATCCACCCCGGAGGAACCAAAATGTATCAAGACCTTCGTGAGAGATTTTGGTGGCATGGAATGAAACGAGAGATTGGTTCATTCGTAGCCAAGTGTGATATCTGTCAGCGAGTCAAAGCTGAACATCAGCGACCCGCTGGATTACTTCAACCCTTGAAAATTCCTGAATGGAAATGGGACGAGATTGGAATGGACTTCATTACCGGACTGCCCAGGTCCAACCGAGGTCATGATTCAATCTGGGTCGTCGTTGACCGACTGACCAAAGTTGCTCATTTTATTCCGGTCAAAACCACCTACAATGGAGCCCAGTTAGCAGACCTGTATCTGTCCAGGATAGTAAGCCTGCATGGAGTACCCAAGAAGATTGTGTCTGATAGAGGCACGCAATTCACCTCGAGATTCTGGAAAGCACTTCACGAGACCCTCGGAACCAAGCTAACTTTTAGCACAGCCTATCACCCTCAGACTGATGGCCAAACCGAGAGAGTGAACCAGATTTTGGAGGACATGCTTCGTGCGTGTGTTCTATCTTATGGTTCCAAGTGGGAAGATTGTCTCCCATTTGCAGAATTCTCCTACACAATAGCTACCAGTCTAGTTTGCAAATGGCCCCGTTTGAAGCACTGTATGGCAGGAAGTGTCGTACACCCCTGAATTGGTCCGACACCGGAGAAGGGAAATTATTTGGACCTGACACCCTCCGTGAAGCCGAAGAGCAAGTCCAGCTTATTCGCGAGCGTCTCAAAACTGCCCAATCCCGCCAAAAGAGTTATGCCGATCCTAAGCGCCGTGATCTCACTTTTGACATCGGAGATTTTGTGTATCTCCGAGTGACACCTCTTAAGGGAATGCAACGTTTCCATGTCAAAGGAAAGTTAGCACCAAGGTATATTGGACCCTTCAAGATCCTTAGCCGCCGAGGAGAAGTATCCTATCAGCTAGAGTTACCCCCAGAGCTGTCGAATTTCATGATGTCTTCCACATTTCACTACTGCGGAAGTGTCTTGAAGTTCCTGATCAGCCAGATGTTTTCAAGCACATTGATCACCACTCCATCGACCTGAACAATGACCTGACCTATCGTGATAGACCCCTTAAGATTCTCAAAGAAGATGTTCGTCTTACCCGAAGACGTGCGATCAAGTTCTACAAAGTCCAGTGGACTAACCATTCTGAAGAAGAAGCAACCTGGGAACGTGAGGATTATCTTAGACGCGAATTCCCAGACTTCCTTAGTTCCTAAGCCTAGCAAATCTCGGGACGAGATTTATTTTAAGGGGGGGAGGATTTGTAACATCCCAGAATTAATATAAGTATTATTAATTCCAAAAATGGGGGCCAACAAAAACTTTTATTATTTTATGTGTGTTTGCTTGCATTTTGTTGTTTGATGTGTGTGATTGCTAAGCAAAGGTATGAATAAAAAGAAAGAAAAATGAAAACAACTCCACCACATGAAATAATGGGACAAGTGCCACACAAAAATTTCTCAAAATGAGAAATAAATATTTTCTTTTAAATCAAAAACCAGTGGGGTGACATAGTGCTCACTCCCACTTAGCTCTAATAACTTTTCCCTCTTCAAAATATATTTTCAAAATTCCAAAATATAAAATTCTATTTCTTTCTTTAATCATCTTAAACCACAAAATGTGCTATGATGCACTTATCAAAAAAATACCATCATAGCACCACAAATCATTATTAATATGTATGGAGCCAGTGGTGGAAACCATTTTCAAAAATTCGAATTTAAATTCTGTTGAGGCATTTGGTCGAACAGGTGGTGAGCACCACCCCTGTTCTTCCCCAAATGCTTGAATCCGAAATCAAATCGACGGATTTGTGCGTTTGTTCGTCGATTCCTTGCACCCCAACCCCACTCTCCACCTCACGAACCTGCCCAGCACCTCAATTGCACGCGGGAGCAACCCTAGCCGTCGCATTGATCGTCGCCATCGCCAGGGAGCACGGCCACTGTCGCCATGCCGCCCTGCCGTGCCGTGGAGGAGACCACCCCGCAGCCCTAGCTACCCCGACGCCGCACCCTACACCACGCCTGCCCCCTCTCTCGCTTGCACCATGCCCAGCAGGAGCCCTAAACCGCCGGAGGCGTGCCACCCGTGCGTGCCCGTGCGCCGCCCGAGCACGCACACGGCCGTCCCCCACTCGAGCTCGCCCCGCACGCCGTCCACGCCATCCACCGTGCCCCTCCATAGCCCAGCACCGTAGCCGGCCTCGCGCCAACCCTACGGACACGCTCGGCCGCCCGCTGCCCCGCCCCAGCACCGTGTCCACCGTGCGCCGGAGCTCGGCTATAAAACCGAGCCGCCCCGAGCTCCAATTCCACCACACCACGCCACCCCCATCGCCACTGTCCACTCCCCTCCCTTCCACTCTCTCTCGTGCACCGCCTGGAGGGCGGAATCGCTGCCGGAGAGCCGCTGTCGCCCTGCGTCGTCCTCGGAGCGCCGCCACTGCCGAGGAGGTCGACGACCAATCCGTGGCCGTGAGGCCACTCCCTCTCTCTCTTTTCTTCCTCTACACCTCTGCATCACACCACCGCCACCGCACGCTCACGCTCTCGCCGTATCTTGCACAGGGTCGCCGCCAGGAGCTCGCCGTCGCCGTTCGGTGTCCGTGAAGGCCACACCGCCGTCGCCGACGAACCCGACCGCCCCGGCACCCGCAACTCCGCCCGTAGCCGTTGCAGAGCCTCCGCCGTCGATTCCCGCCGTCGCCGCCGTCAACCGAGCCCTAGGTGAGCCGCTAGCCACCGCCCCACCGCCGGCAGCGCGGTGGCGCCGCCGATTTGTGGTCGTCACCGTTGCTTTGAATGTGGGCCGTTGGATCTAGATCCAACGGCAAGATACCGATTCGGTTAATTTTGAAAACGGCTAAGTCTGGGATTAACAGAGTTGATTAGCTCACTTTGCAATGAAATTGTGAAAAATCTACTGAGCCAAAATTTACAAACTTTATATGGATAGAAAGATCTAGATCCATAGATGCTGATGCATGTCTTGTATGTCTAAAATAATTAGCTTAGCATCCTCAAATAATTGGCCAAAGTAGCTATGTCCTATCTGTTTCAGAAAAGTTTCTGAAACAGATATTTATTTCTGTTTTTAGCTGTTGATATTAATTCACTTCATTTTTATTTAGGAGTAATCCTTAGCACAGCATGTTAGTATTGATAGCATACTATCATGAGCAAGTGATTTGAACCCTGAATTAAAATCTGGCTAAAAGATTTAAATTGGACAATATAGCTAATCAGTTAGCTCAACACTGCAATAACAGAACATAGCCTACTTCCCATGCAATTTGCTATTGAACCAGAGGCCTAAAAATGGCAAACTAAAATCTTGTAGCAAATAAAACATGTAATCTTCACAGTGATGCAAGACATGATCATTAAGAGTAATTCCCTGATTTAAAATGAAAATGCCAAATGTGCTAATTGATAACCTTAAAATGGATAGATAATTTCTCTGTCAGAAATTTGATTAGACTTTGAAATTCAATATCTTGAGATCTAGGAATCTAAAAATAGCAAATAAAATGTTCTGGAAAGCTTATGAAATTATCTAACTAACTAAAGTGGTTTCACCCCATTAGGGTTAATAAATAAATAATGATAATCAAAATGCCACAGAAGGTATAAAACCTAAACTTGTTTGTTTCTGATACTCTACTAATCCAATTGAGGTCAAACCAATTTTGTTAGCTCACATTTAAGCAATACTAGTCACCCCTAAAAGGATTTAATATTTGAATAAAATTAACTTGAGTTGTAGCAAAAACAAGAAAACCAACATTCTGGATTGAAACATTTCTACAAGGAGTTTAATAACTCAAATTGATTTGAATCCAATTAGGTTGTCTTCTAGAGATCAGTGGTTATCTATAGAATTTTAGTTTGTATTTTTGTAACCAACAGAACTCAAGTTATGCAATTAAACCTAAAACCCTAGTTTCTGCCATAATTGAGATGCAAATGAATATGTGTTAATTAAATCAATTTGAAACCAAATTGTGTTATCTTGTGTGATCAGTAGCTAATTGTGATGTTATGTTGCTTGTGATGTGATGTTTGCTTGTCTAGTTTAGTGATTGTTGCTTGTATTGCTTGTTTATCGATTAGACGCGAACGTTGCCGGAGACTACGAGGAAGGAGATTACTTCGAGCAGCAGGAACCCGAGCACTTTGTTGAGCAAGGCAAGCTACTTCGCTGAGCTTGCATTACATCCCTTTAAATTAATTACATGCAAATTCCTAAAGTAGTAGTACTGATTTCTGAAAAGAACCCTTATCACAAGGGATATGAAAACTGCTTTACCACCCTATGTAGAATGTAGAGTAGACACCTAAAATTATAGGATGGGAAAAATATGAATATTCCAAACTCCTTTTTAAAGTACCTAGTGGATGAGAAAATGCCGAATTGTCGGTGTTGAAGTAGAAAAGTGATAAATGGTGTTGTTTATGGAAAATGCACATTGTGTCCTAGTACTTACGTCGACCAGCCGATAATCTGTGCGACCACATCTACCCAAATATGGGAACGGGCGTAGTCATATAATTTGCTCGTGTTAGTACTGGATACCTCATCGACGGAGACGACTCCGTTATGCATGAGGGGATGAGCATGGCGACTCTAACCCCTGACCCGGGTCCCGGCAATCTGATGGATTGAGGGATTGAAGGTCCACCTTTGGGTCGCCGGGCAAAACTACGAGTCCTTACATCTAGGTTCCTCGACGGGGGATCCTGTACTAGGTGTTGAAGGAATGGTGAAATCGTAAGGGCAGGGTCCTATACTAGCATGAGCAAAGGAAAGGCTATGGCCGGTGGTTCAACTTCGCATACACCTTGTATGGCGGGACGTGGCAGACACGATGAGCTACCGGATGGGTGTGGGAAAAGCGTGCTACCTCTGCAGAGGGTAAAAAACTATTCGAATAGCCGAGTCCTCGGATATGGACAGTTGGGAGGCCCTACTAGACCATGTGCAAAAGTTTTTGATAAAATGTGCAAGACTGGAAAAATAAGGAAATGATGTTTCCCAACTATACCAAATGGAGTGGTATGAGTTGTGGAGGAAAAGAGATCACGATGAGTAGTGGTCGGGAAGAAGGAGGAGTTTTGGATAAACAATAAAATTTTGCTTCTCTCTAAAGATAGTAGTAAATCTCTTCTTACCTTTTTCATCAAGGATATAGAGATAGAGTAATAACTAAAAGTGCTGTAGAGAACAACTTAAAACTGGTGCATACTCAGTAGAGGAGTAGTTTGCGAGTACAAATTGTACTCATACTGGTTTCGTCTCTGGCTATTGTCTTAGCCAGATCCCGAGGAAATCTACGCTGAAGCGGAGTATGGAGACTTCTATGCGAACTAGGGATCTTCGTGAGTCAACTGCCTGTCGGTCGTCGCTAGGACGCGTTGGACTTCTACTACGTAGCTTCCGCTGAATGCTTTTGATTTGGCCCTTGAAGGCACCTATGTAAGACTTGGTCTAAGTGACCTACTATGTAAGACTTTAATGCGGTACTGAAATGGATGTAAACTTTGGTATCCAATTCGGATTATGGGCAACGACAGACTGATCATGGGATCGTTGTGTGAACCATAATCGGGTATTTCGGACAGCTAGTCCGGGGTCCCCACATCCTGCGCGTTCCTATTCCTCCGGTTCCCCTGCTGTTCCCGCGTTCCAACTCAACCAAGCCGCAAACCAGCCCTCTCCTGCTCCGCTGGCTCGAACCAGCATCGACCCTATCCCATTCATGGCTTGGAGGCAGGCTGGTGCACCGGTGGCCATCAATGGCCAAAACCGGCCACCACCTAATTCTCCTCCTCTCCCTCTATATAAGACCACCTCCGAGCTCCCTCGCGCCCGAGCACCTCACTCTTCCTCCCCTCGAGCCCCTCTGCCCTTTTAGTTGCGGGATGGCGGAGCCCTGCTCCGTTTCGGCCGTGGATGTTGCTGTCGGTCCACGGACCACGGCGAGCTCCACACCGGGCCATCCCTCGATTAACACCGTGGACGTGCTCCCCTTTATCTCCCCTATCTCCTAGACAAGAGCTTTGGAGAAATGATGCACCGTAGCCTCGGCGCCGTCCCCTCCCCGCCGGCGGCGGGCTCCCAGCCCGAGCTCCGAGACCGGGCGTGTTGGGAATATGCCCTAGAGGCAATAATAAAATGGTTTATTAGCATATTCATGTTTATGATAATAGTTTATTCTCCATGCTATAATTGTATTAACCGGAAACATAATACATGTGTGGAATATAAACAAACAGGTGTCCCTAGTAAGCCTCTACCGGACTAGTTCGTTAGTCAAGAGATGGTTAGAGTTTCCTAACCATGGACTTGTTATAGTCACTTGATAACGGAGTCATATCATTAGGAGTAATGATGTGATGGACAAGACCCGATAATAAAGAGTTGCAATTGATCGTGTCACACAAGTTTCATTGCCAACACTTTTAGTATGCCAAGTATAGTTTCCTTAGACCATGAGATTATGTCACTCCCGTTTACCGGAGGAATGCTTTGTGGACATCAAACGTCACTTCGTAACTGGGTGATTATAAAGGTGGCTTTCAGGTATCTCCGATGGTATTTGTTGGGTGACATGAATCAAGAGTGGGATTTGTCCTTCCTTGTGACGGAAAAGATATCTCTGGGCCCTCTCGGTAATATAGCATCAGAAAGGTTGCAACCATGTGATAAAGTGGTAATCACGGAGATCCTATATTATGGACGAGTAAAGAGAATTTGCCAGGTAACGAGATAGAACTAGATATGGAGATATCGACGATCAAATCTCGGGCAAATTAATATCGGTGAGACAAAGGGAATCGTATATGAGATTAAGAATCTCCGGCATCGTGGTTCAATCGATAAGGAACTTCGTTGAATATGTAGGAGTCAATATGGGCATCCCGGTCCCGCTATTGATTATTGATATGATCATGTCTGCATGTTCTCGAACCCGTAGGGTCACACACTTAACGCTCCGATGTAGCTAGGGTTAGCGATGAGATAATTGATGGTATGAATGAATATTGATTCGGAGTCTCGGATAGGATCCCGGACGTCACGAGGAGTTCCGGAGTGGTCCGGAGAATAAGATTCGTATAAGGAAAGTGGTTTCCGGAGGTATCGGAAAAGTTCCGGGATTTTCTGGAAGGGTTCCGGAATATTCTAGAAGGTTCTAGAGGAGTCTAGAAGTGGGGCCCATAGGAGTATGGGGCCCACATGGCATGAAGGGGTGGTGGACTGGCCTCATAGGCCAGCCGCACCACCAGGGCATTAAAGGCCCATATGGGCCAAAGGGGCCCATAAAGGGGGGGCCGGCCAAAACCCTAACCCTAGGGGCTGGCTTGGGGGCTAAGGCACCCCAGCCGCCCCTGCCACCTATATAAGGAGGGCAAGGGGAGGGGTGCGGCACACCTTTGGGAGCCCTTGTGGCAAACCCTAGCCGCCCCCTCCATGCTCCTCCACCTCTCCTGCGCCACCCCTCTCCCGGAGGGCTGCCGCCATCTCCTCCACCAAGGCTTGCCGCACCACCCCTAGATGTAGGGCTGCTGCTGCACCTCCTCCTCTCCCTCTCCTCTTGCTTGGCTTGGCGAAGCCATGCTCGTGGAGATCATCATCATCAACGCCACCACAACCGTCGTGGTGCCGAGATCCATCTAGCCATCTCCACCTTGCTTGCGGGATCAAGAAGGCGGAGATCTACATCGAGCCGTACGTGTGGATACCGCGGAGGTGCTGCCCGTCGTGGCACTTCATCGGATTGGACTTCGAGGAAATACATCTCCTCGCGACTAGATGAGTCTAGTTGCGGGGATCGACTAGCCAACCCCTGCACCGACAAAACGCGTTTGTTGATCTTCAAGGGTAAGAGATTGGATCTCATCTTCGCTACCTCCATCTAGTAGATCTAGATCCTTGGGGTTTCTTCCGCTTGTTTCGTAGGAAAATTTTTGTTTTCTATGCAACGACCCCATCAGTGGTATCAGAGCCTAGATCTATTCGTAGATGTTGGTGCGATTAGAACACAAGTGTTGTGGGCGTTGATATTTTATGTTGCTACCTTCTCGCGTGCACTTTGCGTCTTTGCGGTATTGTGAGATGAAGCGGCCCGGACCAACCTTACTCGTCCACGCACGAGAGACCGGTTCCACGATTGACATGCAACTTGTTTTGCATAAGTGGCTGGCGGGTGTCTGTTTCTCTTGCTTTAGTGAAGATGCAATTTTCAATGGAAGGCCTTTCAAAAGGATGAGTAAATAAGCAACTACTATATCACCGTTGTGGTTTTGCGTAGATTAGAACGGTTCTATCTCGTTGACCCAAGCCACGTAAAAATTGCATAAACAAAGTAGAGGACGTCTAACTTGTTTTTGCAGAGGGGGTCATGTGATGTGGTATGGCCAATATGTGATTTGTGATAATGTATGCAATGATCATGTTTGTAATCTTTCGCGACTTGCATGTCGTCGAGTACGGCAACCGGCAGGAGCCATATGGTTGTCTTTTATTTTATGTGACCTGCGTGTCAATGAATCACCATGTAATTGCTTTACTTTATTGCTAAGAGTAGCACTAGTTGTAGTTGCAATAGTTGGTGGACAACCATGGTGATGGCGCCACAATGATGGAGATCATGCCGGTGATGATGGAGATCATGCCGGTGCTTTGGAGATGGAGATCAAAAGCACAAGAAGAAAGGCCATATCATATCACAATTATGAATTGCATGTGATGTTAATCCTTTTATGCACCTTATTGTTATGCTTAGATGTGATCGCGACGGTAGCATGATAAGGTGATCTCTCATGTTAATATCAAGATGTGTTCTTCCCTAGTATGCACCGTTGCCAAAGATCTTCGTTTCGAAGCACCACGTGATGATCGGGTGTGATAGATTCAACGTTCACATACAACGGGTGTAAGCCAGATTTACACACGCGAAAATACTACGGTTTCCTTGACGAGCCTAGCATGTACAGACATGGCCTCGGAACACAAGAACCGGAAGGTTAAACACGAGTCATATGGATGATATGATCAACATGGCGATGTTCACCATTGAAGCTACATCACCTCACGTGATGATCGGTTGTGGTGTAGTGGATTTGGATCATGTATCACTAAACAACCAGAGAGATGTTGAGTTTAGTGGGAGTTCATTAAGATGAACTGAAATTATCATAAACAAAAGTCCAGATGTCTTTGCAAAAATCCTTGTAGATCATGGTCGACTACGGTAGTCTGTTCGTTGTTGAAAAACTGCGTCCCGATGGGTCAATTTTGTTAAAGTGGTACATGCGTTTGAAAAAGTCCTAAACACCCATGCTCAGCTCTACGTGCTAGAAGAACCAATAGGAGATAAACCCAAAACTTTTCTGCAAGCTATGAAGAGTACATGGAGTGGTTTTGAACCACCTACTTGAAAGTCAAGTGGATGATGTGCACCTTCATGAATTCTGACCTAAGTAGACAATTCAAGAACTTGATTGCAATGGAGATTGTTGATGAGCTGAAAAATAGTTTTTCAGCACAAGTTAGAATTGTAAGGTTCGAATGTCTAAACGGTTTTCTTTCACTCAAGATGGAAGAGAACACTTGCTTGGAACAACACCTGAGGATAATGCATGAGATACATCATCGTCTAGTGCTTGTTTGGAACCACGAGATGAATGACGGTTTCGCGATAGATGGGGTGATACGCTAGCTTCTCCCCAGCTTCAAGAATTGTGTCGGAGACTAGGTCATGGGAAGGGATTTGATCACTTTCTGTGAGTTTGTGTCTCGGCTGCGTCATGTCAAAGTGGAACCCATAGAAAGAGAAGTTGACAAAGCAGAAAGTATATATTGATATACAAGTTATAAGTGTTTAAGTCCAAATTGCAATTATGGCGGTTCCGATAAGTATTTGATACTCATTCTGTTTTATGAAAACAGAACCTGCTGCTTGAGATTTGCATAAAGGATATGGGAAGACGTTGCAGAATAGTGGCAATCAAGGAGTTGATGCCGGCAACGATCTGTCTCTACATTTATTATTTGGATTAGAGGATTTGAATAAGTTTTGTAATCGAATTAAGTGTGATTTTGATTAGTGTGTCTTGCTTATGTGAGACGGTTATTCATGTAAAAGACAATGGTTGTTCTATTTTCATGAGTGATCCTTTTTGGAAATCACAAGTTTCGATTATAAGTGTATTATTCTTATTGTAATCTAAATGATAAATTGGTTGAACATTTATAAATAAAAGACATACTAAAATATCCAAAACTTAATAATGACAATTGTTTTAGTCGTGCTGAATATTGAATAAACATTTTGATGTTTTATCAATGCGCCTTATTGTAAGGAGTATGACTAAAATGCCACCCTTTGGAAGAGTGCCATGAATTGCCGAAAGTAAACACAAGTGTTGGTTGTATTTTCAGCAAATGTTGGATGTCATTATTTTGTGCACTCCATCATAAATGATTAAATAGGTGTATTTATTCGAGTTATGATATTTGATGAGATCAAATAAATTTCTGGAGTTTAGGATATTAAGTTAACAAGAAAATTGAGTCTTTATGATTTGATCAAAGAGACAAAATATTTGAGTTATATGTTAGTATGCGGACTTGTGAGAAGTGTTATCACAAATTACAATATTTAGAATATTTTCAAAGGAGTTTGATATGTCCTAAGATATTGTAATCACACACTATTTGATATTGTGTGGTCTCAAAGAAGGGTTTTATTTTGGGGTTTAATAATAGCATTTAGATTTATTTGATAAACACTCTGTTTAGAAATAAGGATCTATTTAATGATTTGCATTTCGCATATGAGTTATGTGAAACAGTGGTTTCATTAATTATGAGATAATTAGAAACTATTGCAAATAAAGTTTGTAGCATATTCATATGTGACTATGAATAGAGATTCCACAATGAGAGACTAAAAGGGACAAATCAATTGTTGATTGTGTTAAATGTTTTAGTGGATTTATCGTGAAAAGGTTTCATTGATAAAAGAATTGATGGAATGGAAAAGCTAAAACATTGCTTGTTTGTGTATCAAGTGGCACATATGTAAAGTGCTATGTTAGTTAAAACTTGACACATAAAGGAATTAATGATGGTGATCATTGAATTTCGGTTTAGCTTGTCTAAAGAAAAGTAGGATTCAAGAATATAAAATTTTGTCAGGTTACAAAATAATATTCATGATTTACTTGTCATGTTTCAGAAACAAGACATACCTACGAAACTACAAAGAAGAAATAGAAGCCTTAAATACGAAAATGACTAAGAGTCATCCTGTGTTAAGTTTAAATCACAAAGTAATTGTTGCTTGATTTTGTGAAAGTGATGTTTCACATATTTATTCCTCAAAAGGTGTTTTGTAGAGAATAAATAAAACTTAAAGCTAGTAGAGTACTAGCGTTTCGTATAAAGAGTTCTCGATATTAATAGTTAATTAAGATTTTTGGAGGTGTCCAAAATATCGAGAAAATACACGAGTGTGATCTAATTAAAATATGTGGTGACATATATTAAGTCAGAGCAGAAACTATTTTCCAAGATCAAAATATGTGGTGACATATGTTTGAATGGGAGCTAGTTAAATCATGGTCAAATATAATGATAACATATTTCTGAGTGGGAGCCAAAGTGGTTTCACAATTTAATATGTGTATGGTGTATATTTGAGTGGGAGTTTACAACATCTTGTTTGAGTGAAATGGAGATTTCATAAATGTTGTAAATAAGTCAAGGAACCAACGTATAAACTTATGAAGTTATTTGCTTCTTGTCCCTCCGTAAAATATGGTTGGCGTAGACCACCCGGACTGCGACGCTTGGGAGCTGACTTTTCATTTGGTTCTTTTTGCCAAGATTGCTGACACCACGTCGAGATAACCCTCGAGTGGAATGGATGCTTTCTTTCTTATGAATGCTTTTCGGTTCATTGTTTGGAGGCTACATGCCTCGCCAACTTTGTAATTGATCTCCGATGACACCGGCTGGAGGAACCGCCACAGTCATCTGTTTGAAACACTATGTTATAATCTGTAGCCGATCTGTGATGGCGCTTGTTGGCGGAATCGCCACGACAGTCACCCGGTCGACGCTAACCAACTAGTTGATCTGTGATGGCGCTTGTTGGCGGAATCACCACGATAGTCACCCGGTCGACACAAACCAACTAAACTATATTTTGTAGTTGATCTTTATTGTGTTGCTAATGTTTTGTTGTTTGAGGATATTATTATGTTATTGTGGTTGTAGTGTTAGACTAATCCTTTGTTGCTTGGGCATGTGAATGATGAAACTTGATTAAATGAAACTCCCCTCCAAACAACGATAAGGTCTATTCATAGTGCCACTAATCTGAACCCTTGAACGCACTACCACTGTCGCCCCAAATGGGAGAGCCTTAACCTATGTAACCTATCAAGCCTCCTTGGATGCTACCCTCTTGGCAAGTCTAGTCGGTTACTGCATAGTTGTGGTCGGGGCTAGTCTTGCGAAGGTTCCGGAGCTAGGCATTGCTCATTCGTTGGGGACGTGCCGGATTCACTTCGTCATAAGACTTAGCCCGAGTGGTAAGTCGGTAGTTATACAAGGAGTGTCCTGGTAGCGTGAACGGTTATGTAAGTGTATCTTGCCCTAGCTAAGTAAGGTGCATTTAGATGGGTGGTAACTGCAAACTCTCGAGAGTCTCAACCTAGCAAGCTAGCCTCGTTCCTGGGATATGGAACAACAGTTCAGTGTCGGTCACACTATTGTCTTTGTCGTGTCCGGAGGTTAAACTTAAGTTTTGTTGAAAGAATTATGAACGACTTGACCACACTTAATAAACAATAAGATGATGCAGGGAATGTCACTGGAGATAAGGAAATGTGATAAGGCCAGTGGGCCTAGCTGTGGTGACAGATGAGATTAGCCTTGAGGGGCTAGAGGCCAGTGAGCCTAGCGGTGATAATACGATTTGTTGAGTTACTCGGTACCAACTGGTACACCCGTCATTCGTCACAGGTAAGATCTTTGTGTGACCCCCGGTACACGATCCAACCCCACCTGGCTTGGACTCTGTACTGGTGGTACTCCCGTTGTTTGCTTATGCCATGTTTAGATCGTTATTGTTGCTAGCTACTGTTGTCTGATTGTTTGACTGTTCATGTCTTGTGGTTATTTTCTTGCGAGTACATCATTGTACTCAAACTGGCTTTTCATGTGGCCAGACGTTGAGAGGGTTCATCTACTACCATAGCAAGGATATGGAGGAAGAGCGTGCTAGGATCAGTAGCCCAGCCAGATGCCTGTGGAACGGAGTCGCACCAAGCCGATGCCGTACCTGTGTCTTCCGCTGCCAGTGAAACTCTGTCCCGTGCCATACTTGGCCATGATAATTTCCATGCCTTGAAGGCCATGCAAACCATTTGTAGCCCTCCGGGCCTGATTGTGTAATGATATTTCCGCTATGTTGCATTGTCGTAACGTGCGTCCAGATATCCTGGGCTGGCGCACGGGGCGACCACCTCTCTGGCGATATGTGTCAGAGGGGGGTGCCACAGTGGCTTACAAGGTGGATCTCAAGTGAGAACCCGGAAGGTGGTGGCTAGAGGTAGACGACGAGCAGATCCTACACGGAGGAGATCACCTCTCGCTCTACCCTCTTCACCCTAGCTAATTTGTCTTGTTCAATCCTTGGTCCAACCCCCTCCTCATCCATGCCTTGGCCCTCCTTTTATAGGCTAAGAGGATCCAACAGGAGCATGCGACGAGCGTGGGGGTTTTAGGCGGGAAAACCCCCGGTGGTCTTTAGGAGGCGACATGGCCTCTTCTCGTCCAAGTAATCCTCCAAGGGGTTACGTGCAGTCATCCACCTTTTGGAAAGCGGGGCGGGTAGGGGCTGACACCCCCACCGGCCATGTCCCCACGCGGCTCCTTCACCTTCTTGGCGCCCAAGTCTTCGAGGAGCTTCCTGCCTGATCTGGCAAGCTTATCTTCATAGCTGTACAAAGGGAAAACCCGGGAGCAAGCCTGGCCTCCTTCTGGGCGTTCGGGCTCCGGGTCCTCCGCGTTGTTCGCTGGGTTGGAGGTGACCCCGGAAGGTCACCTGGTCCTTCAGCCATGGTTGTCGATGTCACGCTTTTCCGATACCCCGGTCTTGACTCCTTGCCTTGTCCGTCTTCTTGGTGGGCCCACGGGTGGTGGACCCATTATGGCCACATTAGGGGAACCCCATGTTTCACTGTTGCGACAGCGCTAGAGAGGAAACGAAAACAGAATGGGGGCGGCAGTGGTGCGTGGTGTAGAATGTGGGAAAGTGCATGGATGTCGCGATGGAGGTGAAAACTGATGAAGAGGAAGGGAAGCCAGAGCAATGGGAGGTGGTGGAATATTAATAAATATAAAATGAGCGTGCCCTGATCTGCTCTGCAACGCGTCAGATGACCCGGGATACTCTATAGGAGTAGCTGTTTAGGCATGGTCGCACGCCATCTAACTCTGTCTCGTCAATCAAAGGCCATGGCAGGTTGAACAGATAGACTTACTTGAAACCGGTGCCGCGGGATACTATTCCCTCCCTCCCAAAAAAAGGATGCATGTAGTTTTTAGTTTTTATGTAAGTGTATCTTGCCCTAGCTAAGTAAGGTGCATTTAGATGGGTGGTAACTGCAAACTCTCGAGAGTCTCAACCTAGCAAGCTAGCCTCGTTCCTGGGATATGGAACAATAGTTCAGTGTCGGTCACACTATTGTCTTTGTCGTGTCCGGAGGTTAAACTTAAGTTTTGTTGAAAGAATTATGAACGACTTGACCACACTTAATAAACAATAAGATGATGCAGGGAATGTCACTGGAGATAAGGAAATGTGATAAGGCCAGTGGGCCTAGCTGTGGTGACAGATGAGATTAGCCTTGAGGGGCTAGAGGCCAGTGAGCCTAGCGGTGATAATAAGATTTGTTGAGTTACTCGGTACCAACTGGTACACCCGTCATTCGTCACAGGTAAGCTCTTTGTGTCGGGGGGCAGCCCCTGAGATGGGTCAGTATGGTAAAATAAGCAAGGACTCAGAGTTGACCGATTCAATGCTAAACCGACATACACATGGGCGTGTCTGGGGTCAACCGGGTGAGGGCCTACCGACATATCCCTATGTCGGATCATGCATACTATAGGTCGGAATCTACTTTGTTGTTCTTATGTGCAGGAGAGGAGAAACCGAGTTAGCAAATGTCTGGCATGCCTATGCCGGATCGGGAGGAATGAAGCTCTATCTCGGTGTTGGTCGTGGCATACGTCTTGTCCCGACAATCACGGGACAGGGGGCCTGCCACTGGCAGGACGGGACGCGCGGCCAACTCCTTGACTCGGTGGTAGCATGGGCAGTCAGTCCTCCATGCTGCTGACCGGGGCAGTACGGTGGAGCAGTGCACCGGAGTGGATGGATTGGACATGCCACGCTAGGGTGACGGAAGCAGTCAGAGGCCCCGGCGTGGCCACAGTGTTGCTTACGCCAACACAAACGTCAGCCCTCACTCTGTACACTGGGTTTCCCTATATAAGGAGCACTAGGAGCTCCTCTTACGGGGACGCTTCATTAGATCGATGAGACTTTGCCTCACAAGAGAGCGCGCTAGGCAAGAAAGACACATAGCCCTGCCGAGACTCGGTAGACAGCCCCGAGACTCGGTAGAGAGCCCTAAGCTCGTAGTTCATCATATACAGCTCAAGGAGCAGCTTGTAACTCGGTTGTAATCCACATATATAGATCAGACAGGCAGGAGTAGGGGTGTTATCTCCTCACGAGAGCCCCGAACCTGGGTAAAACCGTGTGTGTGTGTGTGTTCGTGTGTGTACGTCTTCACGTGCAAGCCCTCCCCGGTACCTCCAGCGTCCAATCGGCCCCACCTTAAGCCTATATGGCATCTGTCCGTGCACCACCACGACATTTGGCGCCCACCGTGGGGTCAGCAGCGGCGCTGGCTGGTGTGTTCATCCGGACGGGTTCCTTCATCGCATCGGGTGAGCGCGTTCTCTGTGGCCTTGTCCACAGGTTCGGCTCGCTCAACGTCGTCAGCGACAACGCCGGCTGTTTCGGCAGCAGGCCGCTACCTCGGAACGGGTGCCTCATCGAGTTCGGCTCCCTCACCGTCTACGTCGCCACCGAGGTCTCCTGCCGGTTTCCTGAAAGGGTGCAGGTTGCAGCGGATCCCCCCGCTGTCTGTGCAGCTGGCGGCCGACGTATCGCCCGCTCCGGTTGCTGGTGCCGGGGTGGCCGAGGTCAACACCAGGTCTGCCAGGACGGGACGCCCGCCGCTGGAGAGGCCGGAGAACCGTCAGGAGCTGGCCAGTACTTCCGCTATGCCGGTGGTGCCGAGTCCTCTGCAGGACGTGATCGAGAAGCTAGCAGCGCTAGTGGCTCCAAGCGCAGATGTTGCTCTAACTCAGGCGGAGTTGGAACAGCAGCGCCAGGAGATACTCCGAGAGGCCCAGGAGGTGGCCCGAGTCAGGCAGGACTTCGACATCTCCCTCCGTGAGTACAACATCGCTCATGGTTTTACACCGGTAGCCAACCCGGTTAGTCGCATAAATGAGGTACGTGCTAGAGGTAGAGACCTCAATGCCGAGATAGCTAGAGAAGGTAGAGCAAGATCTAGTAAAACTGCTAGTCATGTGTCGGCGGGCCGGCCGAAATACAGTACCCCGGGTAAAAACCTTAGAGCTGCTGAGGCTGCCATAGCTGAGTTACCTAACTTATCCGGTGAAGCTCGTAGTAGGCAGCAGGACCGAGTTAACGAGCTGGTAGCTGTAGCCAACCGTCAGAATGAGGCATTCCGGAATGCAAATCCGGGTGTAGGAGGATCCGGGTACCTCTACTCGAATGGTGGTGCCGGAGGAGTGTCCAAGGGACAGGCCTCTTCGTCGTATGTCGGCGGGAGCCGTGGCCAGAGTGTGAACTCTGGTAAGAACAAACAGATGCAGGCGTATGATCCGGTATATGCCGGAAAGCAGAAAGCTGCCCAAGTCCAACCCGGTCAGGGAGCTCTAGGACCCGTTCAGGGCAGACATGAGGCCAACCGAGTTAACCCGGAAAATCCGGGTCAGCCACCTCGGTATCCGGTACCCAATCCACCTCGTCATCAAGCGGGTGCCGGGTATGTCGAGCAGGCCGCTGACCAATACGACGATGGTTACTCGGCCATGGAGCGGGCCGGGTACACAAGATTCAGAGAGCTGGCGTCTGAGGGTGCACTCGGCGCTAGGCTGGGAGCTCGCCAGCTACCGGCTCACGACGTTCGCAACAAGCTAGACAGAATCTATCTGTCTGAAATGCTGGAGGAGCAAGGTCCACCGGGTCCTGCATGCTTTGGACCCCGGATCATGAAACAGCCACCTGTACCGAATTTCCAGCTCCCCCGGGGTGCAAAGACCTATGACGGCAGCACCAAGCCGGAGGACTGGTTGACAGATTATGTCACAGCGGTGCATATCGCTGGTGGCAGTCGCCGATGGGCTGTGCGGTATGTACCGCAGATGCTAGAAGGACCAGCCCGAATCTGGCTGAATAACCTGGAGGAGAACAGCATTGATTGCTGGCTCGATTTCTCCGAGGCCTTTGTCAGCAACTTCTCCAGCACCTACCAGAGGCCGAATCGCCCTCAGCAGCTGTCCATGTGTCGGCAGAGAGAAGATGAAACAGACCGGGAGTACCTGACTCGGTGGAGCACGATCCGAAACTCCTGTGAAGGGGTGATCGAGTCACAAGCCATTGCGTGGTTTGCGCAAGGATGCCGACATGGCTCCATGCTTTGGCAGAGACTCCAGAGGGAGATGCCGGCCACCTTGGCCGAAACAATGTCAATAGCAGATAGCTATGCACTCGGTGATCCGACACAGCCGTTGCTGACTCAAGTTGATGTGGGCAGGAGATATCCTGCTCAGGACCGAGACAGATCAGGTCGGCGTAGTGATCGCCCGGACAACCGAAACAAGAGGAGAGATGACAGGCCGGATTACCGGTACGGGTCTGACCAGGTCGCAGCTGTCGACCAAGATCAAGCGGGTACCGGCAGCAGCCAGCGCCAGAAAAATGATGGTCCGTCATGGGGCCAGAACTCGGAAGGGAAGAGGCCGTGGAACGGCGAGAAGAAGCCGTGGAACGGCGAGAAGAAGCCATGGAATGGCAACAAGAAACAGTGGGATGATCAGGAGAGGTTCACCTATGAGAAAATGCTGGATGGCCCCTGCTGCTATCACACCAGGCACCCCAGCAGACCAGCTCAACATTCGACCCGGGAATGCGATTGGCACAAGCGCAAGCCAGCAACTGCTGGTCCGACATCCAGACCTGCACCTCTCACTGGTGCAAACACTGAACCTCTGAACACTCAGCCGAGGCGGGAGGATGTCAACCAGGTGGCCAACAACAACTACAACCGCAACAGCAACGCCGGCCCGAGTCGGCAGAACGAGTACAGAGAACCGCATCAGAGTTACATGGTCTTTGTGACCGAGCCAACTAATAAGCAGAGCCAACACCGGCGTGCGATGGAGGTAAATGCGGTCATGCCGGCCGTGCCCAAGTTCATGTACTGGTCCGAGGATCAGATCACTTGGAGCATCAAGGATCATCCCAAGGTCATGCCGAATCCCGGAGGTTATGCTCTGGTGTTGGATCCGACGTTCGTCGGGCCCAGCATCAATGTCAGGTTTACCCGGGTTCTTGTTGACAACGGGAGCAGCATCAATATCATGTACCGAGACACCATGGTCAAACTCGGCATAACCGAGAACATGATGCAGCCAAGCAGAACTACCTTTCATGGTATCGTGCCGGGTGTCTCACATGCACCCATGGGAACAATCTGGGTGGATGTCTCCTTCGGAGACAAAAACAATTGCAGGACTGAGAGTCTGCTGTTCGAGGTTGTGGATCTCGAAAGTCCGTATCATGCCTTACTCGGTAGGCCAGCACTCGCCAAGTTCATGGCGTCCACTCATGTGGCTTACCTGAAGATGAAACTTCCGGGACCAAATGATGTCATCACCATCTCGGGAGACTATAAGCGTTCAATGGAGTGCGCTTCTGCCGGGTCTTGTCTTGCCGAGTCTTTGGTGATTGCTGCCGAGAAGAAAAGAATCCACGAGGTGGTGGCTCTGGCCCAATCTGCTCAACTCGGTATACCGAGTCCGGCCAACCCGCAGAAGACTGCAACCTTCCAGGCAGCGAAGGAGTCCAAGAAAGTGGGCGTTGACGAGTCTAACCCGGGAACACACCGTCATCATCGGTGCTGGGTTGGACAGCAAATAGGAAAGCGAGCTCATCCACTTCCTCCGTGAGAATCGGGATATCTTTGCATGGTCCAGTCAGGACTTGCCGGGTGTTCTGAGGGAGTTGGCTGAGCACTCTCTACATGTCAGGCTAGATGCTAGGCTAGTGAAGCAACCAACTCGGCGGCTTGCCGAAGGAAGAAGAAAGGCTGTGGGTGACGAGTTAGCCAAGTTACTCGCAGCAAATGTTGTCGTAGAAGTGAAATACCCGGACTGGTTGGCTAACCCGGTCCTGGTAGAAAAGAAGAAAGATGATCCGAATGCTGCTACTGTCTGGCGCATGTGTGTTGACTACACACATCTGAATAAGGCATGTCCTAAAGATCCATTCCCGCTGCCCCGGATTGATCAAGTGATCGATTCCACGGCCGGGTGTGAACTACTATCGTTTGTAGATGCGTATTCTGGTTTTCACCAGATACCGCTGAATCCTGATGATCAAATAAAGACTGCCTTTATCACCCCGTACGGGGCTTATTGCTATCGTGTTATGTGTTTCGGTTTGAGGAATGCTGGCGCTACTTATCAGCGTTGTATGCAAAAATGTCTGCATGACCAGATAGGAAAAAATGTGCAGGTGTATGTCGACGACATAGTCATAAAAACTAAAGAAAAACACACTCTCCTGGATGATCTCAAAGAGACATTCGCAAACCTGCGGAAATTCCGACTTAAGCTTAATCCGGATAAATGTACATTCGGTGTACCAGCAGGAAAGTTACTCGGTTTCCTCGTGTCTAGCCAAGGTATCGAGGCAAACCCGACTAAGATCCGAGCGATAGAAAATATGAAATTGCCGAGATGCCTCCGAGATATCCAGAAATTCACCGGATGTCTGGCTTCTCTGAGTCGTTTCCTAGGTCGGTTGGGAGAAAAGGCCTTGCCCTTATACAACCTGATGAAAAAATCAGACAGGTTCAGCTGGACTCCGCAAGCGGATGCGGCGTTTCACGAGTTAAAAGCAATGTTGGCTACTACGCCGATACTGGCTTCGCCACTACCGAGTGAGCCCATGCTGCTCTACATTGCGGCCACTAACCGAGTCGTTAGTGTCGTAGTAGTGGTGGAGCGAGAAGAAGAAGGAGCTACCGTGCAGAGGCTGGTATATTATTTGAGTGAGGTGCTCTCCACATCGAAACAAAACTACCCTCACTATCAAAAAATGACTTATGGTGTTTACATGGCGGCCAAAAAACTAAAGCATTACTTCCAGGAGCATCCCATAACTGTTGTTAGTGCGGCCCCTGTGTCGGAAATCCTTGGCAACAAGGATGCTAGTGGCCGAGTCGCCAAATGGGCTATTGAGCTTGCGGCTTATGCGCCGCATTATGCAAGAAGAGATACCATCAAATCTCAAGCGGTGGCCGAGTTCCTTGTGGATTGGGCCGAGATGGAGTATGAGCCGTCCTTACCGGACTCAAACTACTGGAGAATGCATTTTGACGGGTCCAAGGTAAAGGATGGCCTGGGAGCTGGTGTAGTTCTCACCTCGCCAAAGCGAGATCAGCTGAAATATGTGTTGCAAGTACACTTTGCAGCATCCAACAATGTCGCCGAGTATGAAGCACTGATTCATGGACTCAAAGTGGCTAAAGAAATAGGAATCCGCCGGATCATCTGTTATGGTGACTCGGACTTGGTGATTCAGCAAACATCAGGCAACTGGGATGCCCTGGATGCCAACATGGCGGCATACCGGTTCCATGTCCAGAAAATTTCGGGGATTCTTTGATGGGTGCGAGTTCACTCACATTCGGCGGACAGATAATGAAAGTGCTGACATGCTACCCAAGATCGGGTCTTATCGGCAGACCATTCCACCCGGAGTATCACTGAAGCATCTTCGCAAGCCATCAATCAAGCCTTCACCCGAGTCAGAATCGATATTCATCCCGGGCAATCCAGAACCCGACGTCGTCCCGATGGATGTGGATGTCGGGGGCAAGCAACAGGACTCGGGGACTGTTGCGCAGGACCCGGGGACTTCCATGGATGTTGAGTACATTGAGCAAGACTCGGCGACTACGCTGGAAAATTGGAAAGCCGCTTGGCGGAACTCGGGGACTCCTTGGGAAGACTCGGGAACTCACCATCCTATGTTGGGCATGGTGATGTCGGTTGATGCAATGGAAATCGACGAGCCTGTACTCGGCACTCGCCCTGTACCGGCATGGGCTCAACCCATCATGACGTTCATGTTGGATGGCACCCTACCGAGTGATGAGGTCTCGGCCAGGCAAATCCAAAGGCGATCCAAATCCTTCACAATCATCAATCGTGAGTTGTACAAGAGAAGTGTGACCACCGTGCTTCAGCGCTGTGTCGAACCAGAAGAGGGAGAAAAAATCCTCCGAGATATCCATCAGGGAGAATGCGGTCATCATGCTTCTTCCCGAGCTATAGTGGCTAAAGCATTCCGATATGGGTTCTACTGGCCCAGCGCTTTGCAGCAAGCAGAAGAGATTGTCCGGAAATGTGAAGGATGTCAGAGGTTTGCTCACAAGATTCATATGCCGGCATCAGCTCTCAAGACTATTCCCATCACTTGGCCATTTGCTGTATGGTGTCTGGATATGGTGGGACCATTTAAACCAGCCCGAGGTAACATGACTCACATCCTGGTGATGGTGGACAAGTTCACCAAGTGGATCGAGGTGAAACCAATTAGAAAGTGCGATGGGCGCACGGCTGTGTCATTCCTAAAGGATATTATCCTAAGGTATGGGCATCCGCATAGCATTATCACGGATAATGGCACCAATTTCGCCGAGGGAGCCTTTGCTCGGTTTTGCCAGGAAAAGAGAATCCGGCTAGACCTGGCCTCGGTTGCGCATCCGCAGTCCAATGGCCAGGTGGAAAGATCAAATGCCCTAGTCTTATCCGGCATCAAACCTCGGTTGATTGAGCCACTGTTGCGTGCTCCGGGTTGTTGGCTGGATGAGATCCCGGCAGTATTGTGGAGTCTAAGGACTACACCGAATCGTTCCACTGGTTATACGCCATTCTTCCTGGTCTACGGATCAGAGGCAGTTTTGCCAACCGACATAGAGCATGACTCGCGAAGAGTCGCATTGTATACCGAGTCAGAGGCAAAGGAAGCCCGAGAAAATGATGTTGATCTACTCGAGGAAGCAAGAGAATTGGCATTGTCCAAGTCGGCAATATATCAGCAAAATCTCCGACGCTATCATAGCCGAAAAATAAATCCTCGCAAGTTTCGAGAAGGGGACCTGGTCCTTAGGCTTGTGCAGCGCACCGCCGGAATGCACAAGCTGTCACCTCCCTGGGAGGGACCGTTTATTGTGAACAAAGCTTTGAACAACGATGCATATTATCTTATTGATGCTCAGGCACAGGTGAAGAACAGGATGGATAGATCCGGAGAGGAGACCAAACGACCTTGGAATGTAGCTCTTCTTCGCCCTTTTTACTCTTAAGGACTCACTGTATGTATCTCGAAACTTTGAAATGAAATGTCGGCACTTCGAGATGAAACTCGGGGACTGCCTTGCTATAAGTTGTATGTTGTATGCTTGTTTATATCTGTTCCCTTTATGTCGGGTGGCTCCAAAGACCGTGCCTCCAAGTTTCGAGTATTGTATGCTATGTTTTTGTGATTTTGTGACCCGAATGCCAAAAAACCCATGAAAGGTAGGCAAGGGCAGAGATTGCAAGAGATAGTAAACAAGAAAACAAACTCGGGGACTCGGCCCAAGTGCGATTCGGCACAAGTTGTTTCGTTCCTGACTTTTATGTCGGATGATTGTGAGCTTTGACTCAAAGTTCATTAGTATTGTATGCCGTATCTCATTAATCTTGTGACTCGACTGTCAAGAAACCGAAAAAGCTAGACAAGAGCAGAGGTTGCTAAGTATGGTAAACAAGAAAACGAGCTCGGGGACTCGGTTCAGAATGATTCGGCATAATAAGTAAACCATGCTAAAATTGTGCAAAGTAAAAGAACCAAGTACCAAGCGTAAAAAGCTAAAGGTTTATATTACATTTGCACCCGGCATTCCGGGGATTTGACGATTTGAGTTTTTCTTTCTAAGTCTAGGCAGCAGGATCCTAGCTACTTGGAGCAGAGGCAGCGGCATCGGCCTTGGCCGGTTCCGAGGTCGAGATCTCGGTGCTATCCTTGGTCGCCGCGGCCGATGTGGTGCCTGTGGCTGTGTCGGGAGGAGTATCGGCTTGGATTTCTTCATCGACTTGTTCTTCGTCTTCGTCTTCGTCCTCGCCGTCGACCTCCAATTCTTCCGATTGAGGAACCCGCTCACCCGGGACAAAACTATGTACCGGGGCGTATTGGATGAGCGAGTAAGCCAACTCCTGGCGACGCTGGATGTGTTCCGGGTCAGAAAGCCACCTGGACCCGTCACGCACGGTCTTCAGCATTTCGAGGTCGAGTTCCTCATACCAAGACAGCACGTAAGTTAAGGCCTCATCTGCGCCGACTCGGGCAGCGGATGATCGCCAGTCATCGAGCCTTTCCTCGGAGTTCATCAGACACTTGGCCAGCTCGTCAACAATTGCAGGGGCCTCGCACCCGGGCCAGAGAACATTGTAAGCCCGGATCGCAGAGGTAAGGAGATTCATCCCGATAGCCCTCATCGGTACCAAGCGTGCCTTCAGGGCCACCAAGTGAGTATCTATATCCCACTCGGCCGAGATCGGGCCATCTTGGATTTCCTTGAACCGGTGCCCCTTTGCGCTCTTGTCCGCAGCAGCCTTGGTGTGGGGGAAGCATTCTGAGTAGGGAATGGCTAACGCCGAGATAAGTCACACAAGGTTAAAAGTGAGAATTTGAATAAAGGCAGAAGGGGAAGGGGGCTTACTGTCCATCTCGGAGTTGATGCTGGAGATGTCCACCAGCCACTGCGCGATCTTGGCCTTCAGAGCTCGGAGCTCGCTCTCAGCCGAGGTAGCCTCTGATTTGGATTCTTCAAGAGATTCCTTGAGCTTCCGAGTCTCCTCTTCTCGGAGCCGCTTCTCTGTGGCGGCGGTCTTTTCCGACTCGGCGGCTCGACTCTGAGATTGCTCTAACTCGGCTTTCAGCCGGGACACCTCCTCCTGCTCTTTCTTCAGCTCGGCCTGATGTGCAAGCTCGCGCTCCTTATGTGCGGCTGTGCCGAGGTAGCTGATGTCAGAATGAGAAAATTGATGCAAGTACAAGATTGAAAGACAAAAATATGACTTACTCTCGATTTCCGAGATCCGCTTCTCCAATCCTTCGGCCTTGAGCGCCGAGTCCGCTACTTGGTCCAACTTGGCCCGGAGCAGCTTGAACTTATCAGAGAACGCCTTATGCTCCAGCAGCAGCTTGCGGTGCAGTTGTGTGCGCTTGGTCATGCAAGCCTGAAAAGAAGAAAAGTTACTATTGTTGATAAAGATTCAGGCCGAGTTATCCTCACTCAACCGAGTCATCTTTACTCGGCCGAGTCACGGTCTCTCGACCCAAATCTCGGGGACTGGGGATGGATAATATCTGCATTCAAGAGGTAAACCGAGTCATGTTTATTCGGCACAACTTACCGCAGTTGCTTGGTCGGCTGCGAGAAGGGCAGTTTTGGCTGCGGCAATCTTTTGGGCCACCAGACTCGGCCCCGCCGGGTGTTCCGAGACAATCTGGCCTGCTGGTGACTTTGAGCTCACTTCGCTCAAGTCGGCGGCGTTCCAGTCCATATGGTAGTGCTCGAGGGAGCCCAAGCTTTTTCCGCTAAGTGTTTGTAGTGGCGCAAATCCCCAGCTGGTGGTCTGGAGGCTGCTGGATGTCGCCGCTCCTGTGCTTGGTGGCACAATTAACTGCCGTTCCGGGTTCGCCGACACTGTTGTCGCCGGTGTCTTTCCAGTCGATACCCCAGTTGCAGGAACTGGGGCCTTGGATGTTTGCGGCTGCGGCTGCGGCTGTGCCGGTGGCGGTGTTGGCTTGGCCGTTGATGCCGATTTTGATTTTGATGGCGAGGGCGCCGACTTGTGTTTTGGCGGCTGCTGTGCTACTGGAGGTTGATTCTGCTTCTGTTTATGCTTCTGCTTCTGCTGCTGCTGCTGCTGCGAGGGTGGTGGCTGAGTTTGCTGCTGCTGAGATGGTGGTGGCTGAGCTTGCTGCTGCTGCTGTTGCTGTTGTTGCGGCTGTGTCGGCTGCTCTTGCTGCTGCTGCTGTCTTGAGGGCTCCGAGTCTTGCTGGACCTCGGTCTGCTCCACCTCGGGAGTCGAAGAGCTGGCCCCGAGAAAAATCACTTGGTCGGGCACTGCGGTTGCGACCTCAACCGAGTCTTCAGTTCCGGCTCCAGATCCTGGAGCCGAGATGTCCGCAACCGAACTCATTCTTGGTGGACTCGGAACCCGAGTATCGTCGGGCCGAGGCGGTGTCGGAGTTCTTGGAGGAACCCGGGCAGTTGACCCGGGAGTGGGAACCTTCAGAGGAGCCATGCTGAAAAGTCGAAATAGCAAAGTATGTTGGCTACAACAAAAGGGTAAGTGTAATCAAGAGTATAGAGTATATGTCGGCAAAAGGGAGTCTTACCCCTTGGAGACAGGGCGCTGGCGTTTCACCACTATCTTTGTCCTCTGTTTCTTTTTCGCGGGACCAGAGGTGCCGGAGGTTCCGGCATCTGCCGATGCAGCTGTTCCCGCTGGGCGCTTCCGAGCTGCGCCCTTGGGTCCTGTGGCGAGGGGTGCCACCTCGAGCACTTCATCCGAGTCAGCTGAGTTCAGAGACATCGGATATGAGTATGCAACAGGGAGAGGATCATACACCTCTAAAACCCGACAATCGTCATCTTCATCCTTAGACCAGTCTCGGAGGGAGGAAGCGCGAGTCTTACCCGTGGCAGAAAGTGAGCTGACGTCGGGAATTGGCATGTTGTCCTCGTCGTCCGGATCTTCCGAGTCGGCGTCGACCCGGTCTTTACCCCATCTGGCAGAGGGGTCCTCTCCGTCCTCCGTCAGCTGCCGACCGAATCTCTGCATAATTGAAATGGGAGGTGATTAATACCAGGTACAGAATTGTATCGACATCAAAGTCTATATCGGTGAAAAAGTTATGTCGGCAGAGGTGCTTACTTTCGGTGGAAGGTTGCTCCGGTTGTGGGGTTCTTTGCCCCATTCCCATGCCTCCGTCATCTTGGTCCGGGCTATGGCCTTGATGCGCCGCCGGATCTGGGCGTTGTCCAGCTCGACGGTGCTGACTCGGGTCGGATCCAGTGGGCCACCCATGTGGCAGATTTTGTGGACTCGGTGCTGGAGAGGCAGGACCCGGCGGCTGATGAATGTCGCAAGTAGGTCGTCGGCAGTCATTCCTTCGTCTCGGAGCTGCTCGACAACCTGGTGGATGTGGTTGACCACCAAATCCGTGTCCGTTGGGTTGTACCCCCAGTTGAGTTGCACGGTTGGGGGGCCGATGGCGAAACTCGGCAAGTTGATCATGTCAACCTCGGTTGAGTTCTTCACGTAGAAGAAGGAGCGCTGCCATTTCCGGCATGACTCCAGTCCTTGGATCCGGGGGAAGATGGAGCCGCGCCGAGGTACGATAGTGGCGGCCCCGCACTGTGTCATCTCTCGGGCCGCATCCGGGTTGGCAGGATTCGGAATGACCTGCTTCCGGAAGTGGAAGTATTTGGACCACGCCTCGACGGTGGGCCAGAGGCCGAGATAACCCTCCATGAAGGAGACAAAGGCCGAGAGTGTGGTGAAGGCGTTTGCTGGGAGCTGATGAGGTTGAAGGCCGAATCTGTCGAGAAAGCTGCGGAAGAAAGCGCTGGCGGGTAGACCGAATCCCCGCTCGAAATGCTCGACAAAGACAACATACTCCCCTTCCTTGAGATCCGGCGAGGTCTCTGGACCCGGTAGCCGACACTCCACCTCGGCTGGGATCCGACGAGTCCGGATCAACCAGTTTATGTCGCCTATGGCGACATAGGAGCCTTCCCAGCTGGCCCGGGTGGTTTCCTCGGCAACTCCTTCTACCTCTACCACCTCGAGGTTGGGGTTGTTCGACATATCGGAGAAGGATTTTGGAGATCTAGAAAAGGGGTTGCCGGCGGTGAGATCAGAATCATTACAGTGAAAAAGAAAGAAAAAACAAAACAAGAAACAAAGAAGGAAGATTCTGCGTGTGTCTAATCTAGATGCAGAAAGCACTAAGGTGCGGCAAGAAAAGGAAAAAGGTGTTACGGTGGATTGTCCACCGGCGGAGAACCACATCTGGACCCGCAAACTCACTGGCGGCGCCGGATGCGTCGCCGCGGTGAAGAAAAGAGGAAGAACTCGAGGAATAACAAGAACAGATGGCACCAATGGAAGCGCTAATGCGCAAGAGAGAAGAAGAGGAGATCTTACCGCGGTGTCGCGGCGTACGGCGGCGGCGCTGTGCTTTGGCGGTGTTGGCGCGCGGGTGCGAGCAGCGGCGGTGCTGTGCGCGGTGGCGTGCGGCGTCGCTTCTGCTCTGGGCGCTAGAGAAGAAGACGAGGGCAAGAGAAGAATGGTGCGGAGGGGAAGACAGGTGCCCCCTCCCTGCTATTTATGGGCGGCCGGAGGAGATCGTGGGCACGCGATTTGCTGCGCATGATCTCGTAACCGACGGGGAGTTACAGCCCCACGATCTCCGCCACGATCTCCTCAGCGGCGTAACCGCCGCACGATCGGCCACACGGTGGGTTACAGAGAGCCAACGGTTATAAAGCGGCACACCTTATCGGGCAGGACCCGAGGAGACGCGAGCGGTGCGGTCCAACCACACTTGAGTGCTTGCGTGTGCACGGTCTCCGAGGCGACCGGTGTGACGCAAGTGGCGTGCGTACCAGCGGCATGTCCATCCGGGCACAAGAGCCGAGGCGTTAGGCAGAGATGCTCTGCCACGTAGAGGAACCAATGACTCGGAGGAGCCGAGTGTTCTTCCTGTGAGTCGGAACGATCCGACATTAAGTCGAATATCAGGATGGGAGGCGAATCTGCTTTCCGACATATAAATGGTTTGCCGACGTATGTGATGTCGGTAATCAAGAAAAGGGTTGGTTTTCGGGTAAACCTGCCGTGGCCCTCCATCCGAGGCTGCAGGACCGCGCCAGCTTCGGGGACTAATGTCGGGGGGGCAGCCCCCGAGATGGGTCAGTATGGTAAAATAAGCAAGGACTCGGAGTTGACCGAGTCAATGCTAAACCGACATACACATGGGCGTGTCCGGGGTCAACCGGGTGAGGGCCTACCGACATATCCCTATGTCGGATCATGCATACTATATGTCGGAATCTACTTTGTTGTTCTTATGTGCAGGAGAGGAGAAACCGAGTTAGCAAATGTCTGGCATGCCTATGCCGGATCGGGAGGAACGAAGCTCTATCTCGGTGTTGGTCGTGGCATACGTCTTGTCCCGACAATCACGGGGCAGGGGGCCAGCCACTGGCAGGACGGGATGCGCGGCCAACTCCTTGACTCAGTGGTAGCATGGGCAGTCAGTCCTCCATGCTGCTGACCGGGGCAGTACGGTGGAGCAGTGCACCGGAGTGGATGGATTGGACATGCCACGCTGGGGTGACGGAAGCAGTCAGAGGCCCCGGCGTGGCCACAGTGTTGCTTACGCCAGCACAAACGTCAGCCCTAACTCTGTACACTGGGTTTCCCTATATAAGGAGCACTAGGAGCTCCTCTTACGGGGACGCTTCATTAGATCGCTGAGACTTTGCCTCACAAGAGAGCGCGCTAGGCAAGAAAGACACATAGCCCTGCCGAGACTCGGTAGACAGCCCCGAGACTCGGTAGAGAGCCCTAAGCTCGTAGTTCATCATATACAGCTCAAGGAGCAGCTTGTAACTCGGTTGTAATCCACATATATAGATCAGACAGGCAGGAGTAGGGGTGTTATCTCCTCACGAGAGCCCCGAACCTGGGTAAAACCGTGTGTGTGTGTGTGTTCGTGTGTGTACGTCTTCACGTGCAAGCCCTCCCTGGTACCTCCAGCGTCCAATCGGCCCCACCTTAAGCCTATATGGCATCTGTCCGTGCACCACCACGACACTTTGTGTGACCCTCGGTACACGATCCAACCCCACCTGGCTTGGACTCTGTACTGGTGGTACTCCCGTTGTTTGCTTATGCCATGTTTAGATCGTTATTGTTGCTAGCTACTGTTGTCTGATTGTTTGACTGTTCATGTCTTGTGGTTATTTTCTTGCGAGTACATCATTGTACTAAAACTGGCTTTTCATGTGGCCAGACGTTGAGAGGGTTCATCTACTACCATAGCAAGGAGATGGAGGAAGAGCGTGCTAGGATCAGTAGCCCAGCCAGATGCCTGTGGAACGGAGTCGCACCAAGCCGATGCCGTACCTGTGTCTTCCGCTGCCAGTGAAACTCTGTCCCGTGCCATACTTGGCCATGATAATTTCCATGCCTTGAAGGCCATGTAAACCATTTGTAGCCCTCTGGGCCTGATTGTGTAATGATATTTCCGCTATGTTGCATTGTCGTAACGTGCGTCCAGATATCCTGGGCTGGCGCACGGGGCGACCACCTCTCTGGCGATATGTGTCAGAGGGGGGTGCCACAGAGCATGGTATCAGAGCACCAGGCTGGCTGTAGACTACCCTAGCATGGAAAGCCCCGCCTTACTTTTACCCGATAGTGACCCGACGGATTTAACCCATCTCCGCCAAACCGGCATGGCTTGTGTCGGTCAACAGTATGGTGCAGTAGAACCTGTCCCGATCTTCCCCAGCAAGACTAGTCGGTTTCTTCCATGAGAAGCAGCCGACCTTACCCAGTGAACCTGAGACCCAGTCCTAGTTGCTTTATAACCCACCCTCGCTAGCTCTCCCTAGCAACCCAACTCTTTTGAAGTAGAATCCCATAGAGGAACCTCGCATCCTTATCCCCTCCAAGAAAAAAAATCTAGAACCCCAAGAAAATCCGATGGCGACCCTTAATGCAATCTTGGAAACCACTGCCGAGGAGCATTCGAGCTTTCGATTGCTTCTCTGGAGGGCCGTCAACCATATGCTTGGTAGCTCCGTTCACCCCGTGTACGTGGTGTTCCAAAGCTCACTCTCGTCGGCCGGAGATGAATTCCGAGCCGATGTGAGGATCAGCCCGTGTCCCCGGGGCACGAATCAGCCCTACTTAATCCAAGGTGGCCGCATGCCCACTCTGGGGCTAGCCATCCAGGTAGCAGCCTAGGAATGCCTCGTTCGTCTTCGGTCCTCCGAACCCCTACTGGCTGAAACTCGAGAGTTCTACTACCTTCCGGCCAGACCACAACCCCGTGGAGAGATGGTCCAATCCGACGTCTCGAAGGAGCCTGACCCAGCACTAATCAACCAAGTTGCTTACACCATCGCAATGACGAACCTCAACAACCTCTTGATGGAGGATCTCGTGACTACAAGGAGGAACCTCAGCCGTGCCCGCCTCCACCAATACCTAGGGGAAAGCACACCTACACTCTCCCGTAGGCAAGCTCGAAGTAGCAGACTTCCACTCCCAGATCCCGGCCCATCCCGACGAATCCCTGAGCAGGTTCCGATCCTCGAAGGTGTTCCTGTATCCTCCGGTCTTGCGGAAGAAGGAGACGTGGACACCACTCTCCGGCTCGGCCGCACTCCACCATCTGTGAAGGGCCGTCAAGCGGAGTAAGATCTGTCTAGTTTAGCATGAGTGGCACTCAGATGAGAGTTTGTGAGTGTGTTTGTGATTCCTATGCTTGCTTGTACGTGTGTTTGTGTTGTGTCGAGTGTTTAGTAGCTGTTGCGTGCTTGTTATCTGGTATGATTGTGCCACGCTGCTTCATGTGTTTGGGGCCATAAAATACAACATTACTTTCTAAAATGATAGTTTCCCGAGTAGCAAGTCCTACTATCTATGTGATAGTGCCTCTGCAATTCTCTGCTGCAAGAACAGATCTGTGACAGCTCAGGGGAAATCTCAACAATGCAAATCGGGATCTAAATCAGCAGTGAAGGCAAGTTTGATACATTAACTGAGTTCAGTACATGAGGAAAATTTCAGAAACAGAGGATACAAGAACTACTCCAGCATACAACACTACCGCTACTTTAGTACAGATACAGAGGAGCACTCCAGAAAGAAATCCTACTATATCCCGTGCTCAGTGGCATCACCTGAAGATGAGCCTGACTCACCTGAAGCCGGGCCGCGAGCCGCGCGACGACGACGATGGATGGCACGAGCCGACAGCTGCCCTCCAGCCAGAGGAACCACTGCATCAGCCACCTGCGGCAGCACCCCCCGCTCGTTTGCAGCCGGCCCCGCCAGCTCGCCCACTGCCGGCACCGCAGCAGCATCACCGCCAGTGCCGCACCACCAGTCATACAGAGCCACCAACAAGAGAACCACCGCCGCATACAACAGTGCTACCACCACCGAAGCCATGATCCAGAAGATCACGATCACAAACAACTGCTTGAAGAATCCCGCTCCCTCTCGATGCGCGTAATATTCGTCAAAAATTGCTGAAAGGAAACCCATGGTGGCAGTGGAAGAGGAAGCTCGTGAAAGGAATTTCAGAGACCCCGGTTATAGCCGCAAGCTCAGACGCCGCCCCCAGCTCAGTCTCGCACGGGAAGAGAGAGGAATTGCTCGGCCAAGTTGGCGCGAAACCACGATGGTGTCCAAAGCCGCGATGGCCGCTGCGCCGATGGGCCGCACGCGCAACAGTGCCGCATTGGAGTGCTTCGCGCACTCAGAGCCAGCCAGGAACGGATGGAGATGTTGCGAGGAAGAAGAAGATAGAAAGGAAGAAGGAGACTGACAAGTGGACCGCGGACCCACATGTATGCGAACAAGAAGATGACCCTCTGTGTGCCTCTATTCTTTCCTCAGGAAATCATTCCCTCGTCTCTCCAGTGCTTCGTAGGGAAATTTTTGCCCAAAATGAATTTTGGGGATTGCCGTACCCCTCAGTGTCTGCAAGTCAATCATTGGCGAAGCGGATGCTTTCTTTTGAAAAGAAACCCTGTTTTATTTTTTCCAAACCTGTGTGTACTTGAAAAGGTATACACAGCTTTCGAAAAAAAAATCTAGAACAGGGACATGTTTAGCATATCCCTAGCATTTTGTTTTGCAAACTTGGGTAATGATTGGGCCAAGTTAAATACAGGTTATCAGGTGATGATCTGTGTGTAGATCTTGTTTGATATTGCCATGCTTGTGTCGGTTGAACTAGAAACCATAGGTTTAATTTTGTTATTTAACCATAGCAAAGAACCTATGTTGATTGATTGTGTGAGCCACTGCCATGCCATCCTTAGAATACATCCAGGGTGATAGAAATATCATGCTTTGCTAATAGTTTGTTCTATTAGAATATCCTACTGAGTGTTAATCGTTTTGAATGATAAACCCTAATGTTGTGTGTAGAAAAAGTTTAAAAATATTTTAAATATAGGGGTACATTAAACCATACAAGAAATATCTCGTATAACCCCGGGAATCTCTATTAGTCTCCGAATCTCGGGACGAGATTCTTTTTAAGGGGGGAAGGTTTGTAACACCCCAAAAATTCGCCCCTAATTTTAGCGGTGTTTTCTCACACCTGAAAAACTTTTTCTATTTTCAAAAATGTTTTCTTTGAACCAGATGGTCTTTGACTTGACTTTGGTTTCACTCTCGAAGAAATTTTCCCAACAAATCCCCGATCGTTGTCAACCTCCACCATATTCCCCGTCCATTGATTTACCGGCCGAGCGTTGGTTCCTTTCGGAGATTCCAAAACCCTTCTGTCTATCCTACCAAAGACACCACCACAACTATAGCTTGGAATAAATTCTACCAAGCTACCATATGGTTCCTCATACATCTAGATCACTCCCATGGAAGAGCATTTTATAGTCTCATGCAATAATTCTGAGTTTATTCATATTTCCTATTATGCCATTTCCAATCCAAAAAATTATCCGGATACCTTCCACTCATCCAGAAATTCTGCAATTTTGGTGAGGTGCATGATTTGGCCTCCTGAACATTTCACTCCATTGGACCAACCTCATTTGAGCAATATTTGAGGTACTTCCTTTGTAATGCCCTTTTTATGCCTAATTGCAATTTCCAAAGCAACCCCTAGCTACAAACATCATTTGGCATTGCCATCTTGCCAAGTTGACAAGATTCCCTACACAACCCCATATCCACAAAATCAGGCCCATATCATTTGAGGAAGTGCACTTGGCATGCCCATGCCATTAGGGTAATTTTGGACACCGAATCATTTGACCAACTTCCATGTGTCCAATTGATCTTAAACTCCACAGACATACTACATCCACCTATCCTAACCTACTGTGAATTTTGGGGATTTTTCTGAGATGTGCAGAGCCCTAGTCATTTCATCGAACACCTGGCGCACCCTTGGTTTTCTGGAAATCTTGTGTTGCGATGTGTGGAGTTTTTGAGTGTGGCCAGTTTGGTTGTCTTGGTCTTGTCCTCGTGAACCCAGTGGTGCAACCTTTTTTTCGTTTCGTGCCCCGAGTCACCGAGAACGCGTCGATGCCGCTCGTGGCGCACTCCGAACGCCAGAGCGTGCATGTCGGCATCCTGCGCGTTCCTATTTCTCCGGTTCCCCTGTTGTTCCCGCGTTCCAACTCAACCAAGCCGCGAACCAGCCCTCTCCTGCTCCTCTGGCTCGAACCAGCATCGACCCTATCCCCCCCCCATTCATGGCTTGGAGGCAGGCTGGTGCACCGGTGGCCATCAATGGCCAAAACCGGCCACCACCTAATTCTCCTCCTCTCCCTCTATATAAGACCACCTCCGAGCTCCCTCGCGCCCGAGCACCTCACTCTTCCTCCCCTCGAGCCCCTCTGCCCTTTTAGTTGCGGGATGGCGGAGCCCTGCTCCGTTTCGGCCGTGGATGTCGCCGTCGGTCCACGGACCACGGCGAGCTCCACACCGGGCCATCCCTCGATTAACACCGTGGACGTGCTCCCCTTGATCTCCCCTATCTCCTAGACAAGAGCTTTGGAGAAATGATGCACCGTAGCCTCGGCGCCGTCCCCTCCCCGCCGGCGGCGGGCTCCCAGCTCGAGCTCCGAGACCGGGCGCCGGTGGCCACCCTTCCCCTTCCCTGGCCCTCCTCTGATGGCGGCCTGACGGGGCGGCTCCCTCCCGCATCCCGGCGGCCAGCGGCTGGTACTAGAGCAGCGGCGGTGGCCGGCGGCCGAGCCGGCCCGGGCCGCATCGGGCGCCCTCCCATGCGTCTTCGACGCGGGGAGAAGGGCAACGCCAGTGTGGCGTCCCCAGCCACCGGTAGGCGGGTCCCATCTTGGCCTGGCCCCACCTGTCAGGTTAAGGGGAGATGTTTTTCCGCAAATACGCTTCCCTGACCCGAAAGCTTATTTTCGCAGAAGTGCGCAACCAGCCCAGCCCAATTCAGAAGCCAGCCCACGCTGTTTTTTTTCTGGTGAGCAGCAGATAGCTAATCGTCGCACGTCAATATCTTTTGAACCGTAGCTCCGATTAAGGTGATTCAAATTTGTAAATTCTTAGTTTGAAAATATCTATCCAGTGGTATAGGTTTTGTATTTTTGTAAAATGTTTTTATGCTCAGCCCCTTATACGCATGTATAGGTGTATTCCGCAGTACCGGCGAATCGAGACCCTAACCCGCGACGGGTCCGTGACCTCCAAGCCAATTGGCGTCGATCTTCGAAGGCAAGCTAACCCCTTGCTATGAGCAGTCCCGCAAAGTTGTTTGTTATTCGCTAATTGTCATGCCAAGTGTTTATATTTGTCTGCGATTGGTAGTTATATTATGTCGGTCTGTTATTGTTGCCTTGTTTTTTTTATTCATCCATGTATGCATTAGATTGATGTATGAATTATCTGTGCGCCTCGCACTTGCGTGGCTTTGACAACTAAATAACAAAAACATGCGTTGATTGTTTGCTTCTTCCTCTTCGCCGAGGTGAGGAGCGGACGGATGTCGTCTTATGATCCTCGGAGTTGGGGGCATTTGCCAAAAGAGTTATTTGCTTCTTGTCCCTCCGTCAAATATGGTTGGCATAGACCACCCGGACTGCGATGCTTGGGAGCTGACTTTTCATTTGGTTCTTTTTGCCAAGATTGCTGACACCATGTCGAGATAACCCTCGAGTGGAATGGATGCTTTCTTTCTTATGAATGCTTTTCGGTTCATTGTTTGGAGGCTACATGCCTCACCAACTTTGTAATTGATCTCCAATGACACCGGCTGGAGGAACCGCCACAGTCATCTGTTTGAAACACTATGTTATAATCTGTAGCCGATCTGTGATGGCGCTTGTTGGCGGAATCGCCACGACAGTCACCCGGTCGACGCTAACCAACTAGTTGATCTGTGATGGCGCTTGTTGGTGGAATCGCCACCATAGTCACCCGGTCGACACAAACCAACTAAACTATATTTTGTAGTTGATCTTTATTGTGTTGCTAATGTTTTGTTGTTTGAGGATATATTATTATGTTATTATGGTTGTAGTGTTAGACTAATCCTTTGTTGCTTGGGCATGTGAATGATGAAACTTGATTAAATGAAACTCCCCTCCAAACAACGATAAGGTCTATTCATAGTGCCACTAATCTGAACCCTTGAACGCACTACCACTGTCGCCCCAAATGGGAGAGCCTTAACCTATGTAACCTATCAAGCCTCCTTGGATGCTACCCTCTTGGCAAGTCTAGTCGGTTACTGCATAGTTGTGGTCGGGGCTAGTCTTGCGAAGGTTCCGGAGCTAGGCGTTGCTCAATCGTTGGGGACGTGCCGGATTCACTTCGTCATAACACTTAGCCCGAGTGGTAAGTCGGTAGTTATACAAGGAGTGTCCTGGTAGCGTGAACGGTTATGTAAGTGTATCTTGCCCTAGCTAAGTAAGGTGCATTTAGATGGGTGGTAACTGCAAACTCTCGAGAGTCTCAACCTAGCAAGCTAGCCTCGTTCCTGGGATATGGAAAAACAGTTCAGTGTCGGTCACACTATTGTCTTTGTCGTGTCCGGAGGTTAAACTTAAGTTTTGTTGAAAGAATTACGAACGACTTGACCACACTTAATAAACAATAAGATGATGCAGGGAATGTCACTGGAGATAAGGAAATGTGATAAGGCCAGTGGGCCTAGCTGTGGTGACAGATGAGATTAGCCTTGAGGGGCTAGAGGCCAGTGAGCCTAGCGGTGATAATACGATTTGTTGAGTTACTCGGTACCAACTGGTACACCCGTCATTCGTCACAGGTAAGCTCTTTGTGTGACCCCCGGTACACGATCCAACCCCACCTGGCTTGGACTCTGTACTGGTGGTACTCCCGTTGTTTGCTTATGCCATGTTTAGATCGTTATTGTTGCTAGCTACTGTTGTCTGATTGTTTGACTGTTCATGCCTTGCGGTTATTTTCTTGCGAGTACATCATTGTACTCAAACTGGCTTTTCATGTGGCCAGACATTGATAGGGTTCATCTACTACCATAGCAAGGAGATGGAGGAAGAGCGTGCTAGGATCAGTAGCCCAGCCAGATGCCTGTGGAACGGAGTCGCACCAAGCCGATGCCGTACCTGTGTCTTCCGCTGCCAGTGAAACTCTGTCCCGTGCCATACTTGGCCATGATAATTTCCATGCCTTGAAGGCCATGTAAACCATTTGTAGCCCTTCGGGCCTGATAGTGTAATGATATTTCCGCTATGTTGCATTGTTGTAACGTGCGTCCAGATATCCTGGGCTGGCGCACGGGGCGACCACCTCTCTGGCGATATGTGTCAGAGGGGGGTGCCACAGTGGCTTACAAGGTGGATCTCAAGTGAGAACCCAGAAGGTGGTGGCTAGAGGTAGACGACGAGCAGATCCTACACGGAGGAGATCACCTCTCGCTCTACCCTCTTCACCCTATCTAATTTGTCTTGTTCAATCCTTGGTCCAACCCCCTCCTCATCCATGCCTTGGCCCTCCTTTTATAGGCTAAGAGGATCCAACAGGAGCATGCGACGAGCGTGGGGGTTTTAGGCGGGAAAACCCCCGGTGGTCTTTAGGAGGCGACATGGCCTCTTCTCGTCCAAGTAATCCTCCAAGGGGTTACGTGCAGTCATCCACCTTTTGGAAAGCGGGGCGGGTAGGGGCTGACACCCCCACCGGCCATGTCCCCACGCGGCTCCTTCACCTTCTTGGCGCCCAAGTCTTCGAGGAGCTTCCTGCCTGATCTGGCAAGCTTATCTTCATAGCTGTACAAAGGGAAAACCCGGGAGCAAGCCTGGCCTCCTTCTGGGCGTTCGGGCTCCGGGTCCTCCGCGTTGTTCGCTGGGTTGGAGGTGACCCCGGAAGGTCACCTGGTCCTTCAGCCATGGTTGTCGATGTCACGCTTGTCCGATACCCCGGTCTTGACTCCTTGCCTTGTTCGTCTTCTTGGTGGGCCCACGACTTGAAGATTATGCGGATTGGGTATCAATCAATTATCCTCCAAACCAACTAAACCGGGGAAGCTGAAGCGGAAATGCAATCTCGGGTGAGGGAAGGGGGAAGCTCCAGGAAGGCTTCGCTCGCTCGCTCAAAAAGCTCTAACGCTCGTTTACGAGTGGAGTGCATAAGCCTTATTGAAGTAGGGCGAGGGGTGGACCCATACGGCCACATTAGGGGAACCCCATGTTCACTGTTGCGACAGCGCTAGAGAGGAAACGAAAACAATGGGGGCGGCGTGGTGCGTGGTGTAGAATGTGGGAAATTGCATGGATGTCGCGATGGAGGTGAAAACTGATGGGAATGGAAGCCAGAGCAATGGGAGGTGGTGGAATATTAATAAATATAAAATGAGCGTGCCCTGATCTGCTCTGCAACGCGTCAGATGACCCGGGATACTCTATAGGAGTAGCTGTTTAGGCATGGTCGCACGCCATCTAGCTCTGTCTCGTCAATCAAAGGCCATGGCAGGTTGAACAGATAGACTTACTTGAAACCGGTGCCGCGGGATACTATTCCCTCCCTCCCAAAAAAAGGATGCATGTAGCTTTTCTATATAGTTGTTCAAACTTTAATTTTTTTTCCGACTTTCACCAAAAACTATAGGCATCCTATTTTGGGAGAAATGTAAAATAGATCTGACAAGATTACTATGGAGAATTAAGTACATGTTTCAACTGTTGTGGGGACCCCGGACTAGCTGTCCGAAATACCCGGTTATGCTTAACACAACGATCCCATGATCAGTCTGTCGTTGCTCATAACCCGAATTGAATACCAAAGTTTACATCCATTACAGTACCGAATTTAAAGTCTTACAACAATACGGTCGCATGGACCATGTCTTACATAGGTGCCTTCTTGGCCAGAATAACATCAAACAGCGGAAACAAGCGGCGTCATCGCATGACTCTAAGCATGCCTTAAAACCTACAAGCAGTTGACATAAGAAGATCCTCAGTTCGCGTCGTCGGCGCCATAGTCCTCCTCATCAGAATGCTCCTCGAAATCTGACCAAGTCGATAGCCAGGGACAAAACCAATATGAGTACATTTGAATGTACTCGCAAACCATCCCAATAAGAAACAGGGAAGAACCTATAGATGCATAGCTAAATCTGATGGAAGCACTAAGTTTGTTTGGTTTGAAAAACTTTGTCTTTGGAAATCCTAGATATCTCCATATCTTTGTTGAAAAAGAAGGAAATAAAAGATTTTTTCCATTTTTCTCAAAAACAAGTCATGCTTCATCTAAAAAAGTCCTTCTGGTGTGACCATAGCCCGTCATGGTCCTTCCTCTCCCGGCTTTCCCATACTGGCCCTTTGGTATGGGTGCACAAAACATCTCCATTTTTGTTTTGAAAACTCAAAGACTTGCACCAAGGTCCGAGTACAGCCCACCAAATGTCCATTACCGCGGACTCGGCTACTCGAATAGTTTTACACTCTACAGAGGTTGTACACTTTACCCACACCATTCGGAAGACTCATCGTGTGGACAACATCCCGCCATACAAGGTGTATGTCACGACGGGCTCCCGACCATAGCCTTTCACTGATCATCCTAGTATAGGACCCTGCCCTTATGAACATTCCACCGACACCCAGTCCGGTCTCCCGTCGAAGACCTGGGTGTGAGGACTCATAGTTTTTCCCGGTGGTGCATACAGCAATCCTTCTATCCCCCACTATGTTGGAGGACCCAGGTCAGGGGAGGTCACCGAACCGGCCCCTCATGAAACGGAGCATCTTTACTATTGAGGCATCCCATACTAAGACAAGCAAGCTAATCGACTAAGCCCCATCCCATATGGGGGTAATGTGGTCGCACAGGGTATAGTTGGCGTGACAGAGTACTAGGACACCAAGTACTTTTCATAAACATCTCCATACTCCATTTTCATAACAAAACAATTTTTAGCTACATCTTGGGTAAAACACAAATCCACCCAAGGATTTTCATGAAACGTTTTTTGAGTAAAACATTGTTTTCCCAACCTAGACTTTTTTATCCACTAGGCTAATCATTTCTACAAGGGGAGTCAAAACCATCATGCATATATACTCCTTGAAAACAATTTTCTAAAAGGGGTTCTATTGGCACACACCACTTGAAAAACTTTTCACGCATTGAACATAAGGTGAAACATGCATAATAAAATAGTAGGTAACCGGGTATGATCAATGAGATGGCTTGCCTTGGTCAGCAAATTGTCCCTGGTCTTGGTCTTCTTGCTCAACGAATCCCTCTTCCTCGCAAGCTCCGGCAACGTTCTCGTCTAAACGTGGATAACAAGAAAATACACACAATCACACACCATTCGGCAAGCATCACAAATAAACACAACTTAACATCTACAGAGGGCTACTGACCTACTGAAATCAAAGCTTTTGCGTTTGGTATGTTTTGATTCTTACTTATTTTATAGTAATTATTAATAGGCAGAAATTAGCTAGAACACAAGTTATGTCATGATTAATTTTCTGTTAGTCAGAAAAATCTGCCCGTTTAGGGGTAGCTAGTACTGGTTAATTGTGAACTAGCAAAATTGGAATTGGCCCATTTGAGTTAATAGATTTACAAAAACAATTTATTTAGTATAGAAGGTGATTATCTCAAGTTTTAAAGGTTATACTATTTTCTGCTTAACAGAAAATTATGACAATTTAAGGGTAACTAGAGATTCACATTACAGACCTAGAAAAATAGGTTTTAAGTCATTTGGACACATAGAGCATCAGAAACAAACAAGTTTATATATAAAATCTTCTCTTTTAATTAATTTACCAGATACTTGTTATTAACCTAAATGGCATGGGACCAGTATAGTTAGTTAGATAATTTCATTACCTATTAGTACATAAAATTTCATAATTTTTGGGTTTGTAGCTCTCAAGTTATTAATTAATTATCAAGGGTCCAGTTTTGCAACGATTTAATTAACAGGGGAAATATTAAAACGAACGGGCCGAAAGCTTATTGGGCTGGGCCGTGGGATTAATTTCTCATGCTGGAAATTGTTTAAATTCCTGACGGGCGGGGCCCAGTCGTCAGCGGCTATTTAAAACCGAAGGGGTACGCGGTCGTCCGGTCTGAATTGGGTGGCCTAGATTAGACCTAATCTAACGGGCATGCTGTCGTTCGATCTCGATCCAACGGCCTGTGACAGAGGCATCGGCGGCGATCCAAAATGGGCGGCGCCCGAGCCCTAGACGGAGGAGGCTGTGGGGACCCCGGACTAGCCGTCCGAAATACCCTTGTGCCTACATCAGCGATCCCATGATCAGTGTGTCGCTGAGCACAATCAAACTGGTAATCAAGGAACATCCATAATTACCGAAGGAATATACTTACTTGATTGAAGTCATACTCTTCAATAGGTATTTGCAGCGGAAATCACCATGCAGCGTGGAGCCCAAGTCATTCGCCTTAACCCTACAGGCAACTGACTGGGAAGCGCCCTAGTTCGCATTGACGTCATTTCCTTCTCCTCCTTCAAGCTACTCTTCCTTAAAATCTGGCTAAGACAATAGCCAGGGACGAAACCAATATGAGTACAATGGGAATTGTACTCGCAAACTACTCCTCTACTGAGTATGCACCAGTTTTAAGTTGTTTCCTATAGCACTTTTAGTTATTACTCTATCTCTATATCTCTGTTGAAAAAGACCTCTATATCTTTGTTGAAAAGAGAAGGATAGACTTTTGTTTAATAAAACTGTGTTTGAAAAACTCTATAACTTTATTTGAAAAAGGCAAGAAGAATTTTATAGCTTTTCGTGACCCTTGTATATTTTTTCGAAAACATATATAGCCTTTGTTGGAAAAGAAAAGAAGGCTTTTAGATCTTTTTCCCATAAAATTGTCTTTGTAAAGAGTTTCTTTTTAAAAGTGTTTTTCCCGAAAATAGATGTTTGTTAAAAAAAATAAGAAGTCCCTTTTTAAAAACGTTTTTCCCGAAAAATCACCATTTTGTTTATTTATCCAAACTCCTCCTTTTTCCCGACCATGTCTCATCATGGTCCATTTATTTTCCAACAACTCATACCACTCTCTTTGGTATAGTTGGGTAACAGCATCTCCACTTTTGTTTCCTTTTCTTAAACTTTTCCAAAACTTGCACATCTTTGTAAAACTTTGCACATGGTCTAGTAGGGCCTCCCAACTGTCCATATCCGAGGACTCGGCTATTCGAATAGTTTTTACCCTCTGCAGAGGTAGCACGCTTTTCCCACACCCATCCGGTAGCTCATCGTGTCTTCCACGTCCCGCCATACAAGGTGTATGCGAAGTTGAGCCACCGGCCATAGCCTTTCCTTTGCTCATGCTAGTATAGGACCCTGCCCTTACGATTTCACCATTCCTTCAACACCTAGTACAGGATCCCCCTTCGAGGAACCTAGATGTAAGGACTCGCAGTTTTGCCCGGCGAGCACGAAGCCCTTCAATCCCGCAAGCCAACATATTGCCGGGACCCAGGTCAGGGGTTATAGTCGCCATGCTCATCCCCTCATGCATAACGGAGTCGTCTCCGTCGATGAGGTATCCAGTACTAACACGAGCAAATTATATGACTACGCCCGTTCCCATATTTGGGTAGATGTGGTCGCACAGGTTATCGGCTGGTCGACGTAAGTACTAAGACACAATGTGCATTTTTTTATAAACAACTCCCTTTATCACTTCTCCACTTTAACACCGATAACTCGGCATTTCATCATCAACTAGGTACTTTAAAAAGGAGTTTGGAATAATCATATTTTTCCCATCCTATAGTTTTAGGTGTCTACTCTACATTCTACATAGGGTGATAAAGCAGTTTTCATATCCTTTGTGAAAAGGCTTTTCAAAAAAAATCAATACCACTACTTTAGGAACTTGCATGTGATTAAATTAGAGGTATGTAAATGCAAGCTCAGCGAAGTAGCTTGCCTGTTTTCAGCATAATGTCCTTGGACTTCTCCTCACTGATCAAAGAAATAAACTCTGATTCTTCTCCAATAAATCCTTTCCAATATCACCCAGGTAGCATTTATATCTAGCGTCACAAAAAGGAAAGAACTCAATCAACACACAGTAGGACACTCCGACAACAATCATCAAGCAATTACTAACAAACAACAATCATGATGGAAAACTATTAGTTAACAACCAAGTTTGGCAGTCACCTCACTACTCATGTTTATAAAAATATGGTTAAAGTTGTGATTAAGCATCTTTATTTAAACAGGAAATACTTCAGACAAAAGTTAAGTTACCAACTCTTTTCTGTGATTCAAAATATTTTACCACGCTAAAGTAGAGATATTACTAGATTCTCACTTAAAGACCACCAAGTTTAACAAGCAAGGTAGTCATATTAATTACACAAAATGATCTAACAAGAGAATAAACAAGAAATACCTACCATTACCAAACTACTCAATCAAGCATCACAACAACTCTCAAGCATCACACAGGGCTATTGCACTCACAAAGCAACACAATTTGATTTCACTTTAATTTAATTATCTATTATTTAATTAGGTCTTAAATATGGCAGAAACTAGTGGTGCATGGTTAATTGCATAACTTGGCTTCTGTTCATCACAAAAATGTGAACTAAAATTCTGTGGATAGCTACTGATGTGTAGAAGACAACCCAATTGGATTTAATTCAATTCGGGTTATTAAACCCCATACATAATTGTTTTAATCCAGAAAGTTCATTCTCTTGTTTTTGCTACAACTCAAGTTAATTGTATTCAAAAATTAAATCCTTTTAGGGGTAACTAGTATTGCTTTAAATGTGAGCTAACAAAATTGGTTTGACCTCATTTGGATTAGTAGAGCATCAGAAACAAACAAGTTTAGGTTTTATACCTTCTGTGGAATTTTGGATATCATTATTTATTTATTAATCTAAATGGGGTGAAACCACTTTAGTGAGTTAGATATTTTCATAAGCTTTCCAGAACATTTTCATTTGCTATTTTTAGATTCCTAGATCTCAAGATATTGAATTTCAAAGTTCTAATCAAATATATGACAGAGAAATCTACCCATTTTAAGTTTATCAATTAGCACATTTGTCATGTTCATTTTAAATCAGGGAATTACCCTACATGATCATGGCTTGCATCTCTGTGAAGATGGCAGGTTATACTATCTACAAGATTTTAGTTTGATATTTTTTAGGCCTCTGGTTGAATAGGAATTTGCATGGGAAGATGGATGTCTCTGTTATTTCATGTGTTGAACTAAACTGTTTAGCTATCTCTTTCATTTTAAATCTTTTACACAGATTTTATTTTGGGATTATCAACACTTGTTCATGGCAGTATACTATCCATACTAACATGACATGCCACTACTAACATCCAAATAAATTTAGATTAATTTCTATGATTGGATCAAAAGGCCTAAGCAGTAATCTGTTTTCAGAAGTTTCTGAAAACAGACAGAACATAGCTACTTTGCCTCATGTTTCCATCAAGCTAGACTAATTATTTTTGAAAAATAAAACTTTCATTTGAATCAATGTAACTTGCTCTTTCTAACCATGCAAAGATTTCAAATTTTGGTGGGGCATATTTCTCAGAAATTGCATGCAAAGTTAGCTACTCTAAACAGATTTCAGACAGCAGATTTCTCAGGATTTTTCAAACAGAGCGGGAAAGCACCAGGGCCGTTGATCTCGCGATCGACGGCCCACGGCCATCTTCTACATCCCGACGGGCTGAGAGCGAGGGGAGAGAGAGAGGGCCAGGGGAGACACCTGCCGGGGGCGAGGGGCTCCGGGGCGGCTTGGGGGCGAGGGAGGGTGGCCGGGGCAGCTCCTAGGTGGCGGTGGCGTCGCCGGAGACGCACCACGGCGGCGTCACGACGCGGTGGCTGAGCAGCTCGGGTTGAGCTCCGGCTGCTCCTCTGGTTGCTTCTAGGTGGAAGGGGGGAGAAGTGGTGGTGATGGGGTGCTAAGGGGAGGCCGAGGAGGGGGTTTTATAGGCGGGAGAGGCATGGAGGGGAGAGGATGGTGAGGGGGGGTCCGGTGGTGGCGCGGGCGGCACGGGCACGAGCTGGGCGGCGCCGTGCTGGGCAGAGGAGAACACGGGCGCGTGCCAGGGGGGTCAAGGGAGGTGCTGCGCGTGCTGGGGCGGTCGGGGCCGGCTCGGGAGGGTGCTGGTCGGCCGGGGTGGCTGCGGTGCATGCGTGCCCGCAGGGTGTTCGACACGGTGTCGGCCGACAGGGCACCGGCGAGTGCGGGCAGGAGGAGGGGCCTGGTGCGATGGGGTTGGCATGGGGAGCTTCAGGGGGACCGTGGCTGCCTCCTGGACATGCTGGTTGCTGTGTTTGGTGCGGGTTGGTCAAGTGGCCCGGGTGGTGGCCATGTCCATGGTGTGGCTGTTTAGGGCTAGGGTTTAGGGCATGGGGGTGCTAGGGTGTTGTCCAGAACATGCAGGGGGGTGCTGGGAGGGTGCTGGACAAGAAGGGAACACGCATGGAGCTAGCTTGGGCTGCCATATGAGTATAGGGTATAGGGCACCATTTTGCACTATTTGCAACTATTAGGCACATCAATGCTAAAGAAAAAGATGAGGTGCAAATGTGCAAGGTGCTGTGGGAAATAAGTATAGGTGTTGGTGATTTTTGGTGCTATGATGGAAATTATTTGACAAGTGCATCATAGCACATTTTGTGATTTGGTAAAATTAAAGAAAGTAATCGAAATGTAAATTTAGATTTTTGAAATGTATTTTGAAGAGGGAAAAGATATTAGAGCAAAGTGGGAGTGATCACTATGTCACCCCACTGATTTTTGGTTTAAAAGAAAATATTAATTTCTCACTTAGAGAAATTTGTGTGGCACTTGTCCCATGATTTTATGTGTCGTTGAGTTGCTTTTGTTTCTTTTCTTTTCTCCATACTTTTACCAAGCAACACACACGTCAAAACAAACAACCATGAATAAAACACAAGCAATACCAATCATCACAATCAAGACCACACAATTCAAACCACATGAATTAATCACACCACCATTTTCACGATTAACAATATCATCTTGTAAAAATGGTCACACTCAATTATGACAAGATGATGTTTAAAGAAATGTCTCAACTCATAACTTAATTGTTTTCAAAAAAAGTTTGAGAAAGGAGATATGTGGGGTAGTATATTTACCTCTAGTGTTGTTTTCAAATGGGGTGGAAATCAGAGTTTATAAAATAGGAGTTGCATTCACATGCAAAATATCAAGGTTGATAATTAGATAGGAGATAACATATAGATCTCCATATTTTTGGGAACACATAAATTTGGAAATAATTTTACTTTCTCAAATAAAGGGTATTTTATTTGTTGCTGAAATCAAACATCATTGGAATAGACTTTGGCCAAAATAAGATTAGAAAAAGAATATATGGAATCTACTCTTGTCATAACATGAGCACCAAGTTTAATATATTTTACTTGGGCTGGATTCTTGGATTAATATTTACTAGTCAAACAACATAAAAAACAACAAGTCACACAAGGTCAAACAGAACAATATAAAGGAAAACACAATCATTAGTGTAGTAATTTCAAAAAGGTTTTATTGGTTCTGAATTTTGGGTCTTGTTAATTCTTATTATAAATTTGGGATGTTACAAATCCTTCCCCCCTTAAAATAAATCTCGTCCCGAGATTTGCCCGGGGGTACAGGGGAGTACGAGGGCACGGGTTTTGGGCTGGCTATTCTTCTGAGGTCGTTGCTTCTTCAGTGAGGTTGCCAGGTGAGATCTTGACAAATTGATGTTGCGAGGTCGTTCCTTGTCGATAATTTTCCCTGATGGGTTCCGATCCTGGATGATAGGGTTGACTTGACGATCGATGCCGATGGATAGTCTTGGTTGGCTGTTTCCAGTTCCCACGGGGCTGAGGCGCAAGGAACTAATTATTACCACGTTCTTGTATACCCATTGCAGGTCTTCCCCCCTAAAAAAGGGGTTTTTAATCGGTCTTGCCGAAGTTTGCAGCTGGAGTTGACTTGGAGGCATTGTTCTTCTTTAGCTGAGTAAAGGAGGAACCTCATTGCCGACTTCCTTGGTTCTTGAGCTTCATGAAGCGTTGGTAAGAAGTATAGTCTAGATTATCGAGCCTCTAGAGGAATCTAAAAGTCAGTACAGGGACCCTAAAGGTAAGTGGTTTGGTCTTGCTGTTCGACGAGGGTACAAGGGTTGCGTTCTCATTTAACCTTAAAGTTAGAGAAATAGCTTCATGTCAACAGTCGCTGCTCGTGCTTTCTTGAATCCTCCTTCCGTTTGATTGGTCGAGGCCAGTTGGAAAGGATGATTGCTAGATAGGTAACGTTGACGGTGCTTGCTTCCTGGTTCAATTCCGCGCAGATGATCTCCAGTGTTGATCGACTTCGGCCTTGATGATGGCGATCTTCTCACTACCAACTATATGTGATTCTTTCTATATTCCTCTCATTTTGTTAAAACTTGTGGTTAGATAGGGCCAGTTAGTACCGTCACAAACTGGGGATAGATGTTAAATCTAGAATTTGGTAAGTTGGTTCAAAAATCACGGCTTAATGGACCTTAGAAAAAGTTAGTGAAGAATCTTCACACCAGTTGTTTTCCAAACAGGTACCTTTGTCTTTCTTGTTTCGACTAGTTGAGTCGTGTTGAACTAAGATTTTTGTTCGGCCGATAACGTCGATGGCGTCCTTTTCCCTGGGGTAAGCTCATGTTGACGATCTTCAAAGTTGGTTTCCTTCAAGATCTTGACGCACTTGCTCCAGATGGTGCATGAAGTCCATGGTCTGACTTGCCGGGTAGGTTACAAAACTTTTCGGCTATTTGGCTAAGGATCGGGGGTCTTTTGTATCTCGCGGAACTGTCAGATCTTAACGGGAGATGGTTTAGATGAGAGGGAAAACATTTTAGAAAGATTTTTCCTTGGCGGGTTTACATCCGCAACAAGGTACTACTATGACGAGGAGTTAAAGAAGAGAAGTTTGAGATTACTTTGTGCTGCCGACAAGGCGTGATAGTGAACACACAAGAAAAACAACACACACACGGAGAACTTGCAAACAACACACAAGCATATTACACACAAGCAAGGTGCACACAAGGTACGTCTAGTACCAATGGACGCCTAATACTCGTGGTAGTCGGGGTAACCAAGGTTCCTATCATGAGTTTTTCCTAGGGGTCTTTGTCGAACATTGTTGGTGGAGTCTTCATCTTAACACCTTAGTCTTCAGCTGGAGAAATTGAGGTTGTCGAGGCTGCAACTTGAGTAGAATTGTTGATGCTGAGCTGAGGTCTTCGGAGGTTTGTTGCTTTGTTGACACTGAAGATCTTGGCATTTGCAAATCAATCACCTTGATGTTGAATGTCGAGGATTTGGGATGGAACCTTCTTCTCCTTCTGGCTACTGGTCAGTTAGGTCTCACTTGGGTTCATCGTTGAGTATATATGTAGGTTTTGAATGAAGGTAAGATAATAGAAGAATGCCTTTGAAAATCTTAAAATAGAGGGGTAAGACTTTGAAATATTTGAGGAGATGAGAAGAGCGAAGCCATTTTTGGACTTCTCTAGATAAAAATATATTTTGGTAGAAATATATTTTTTTAACAAAAGTATTTGCTTTCCTAACTAACGTCCATGCTAACTAAGGTCTCCTACAGTCAGGATTGCTCTGATACCAAGTCTGTGGGGACCCCGGACTAGCCGTCCGAAATACCCTTGTGCCTACATCAGCGATCCCATGATCAGTGTGTCGCTGAGCACAATCAAACTGGTAATCAAGGAACATCCATAATTACCGAAGGAATATACTTACTTGATTGAAGTCATACTCTTCAATAGGTATTTGCAGCGGAAATCACCATACAGCGTGGAGCCCAAGTCATTCGCCTTAACCCTACAGGCAACTGACTGGGAAGCGCCCTAGTTCGCATTGACGTCATTTCCTTCTCCTCCTTCAAGCTACTCTTCCTTAAAATCTGGCTAAGACAATAGCCAGGGACGAAACCAATATGAGTACAATGGGAATTGTACTCGCAAACTACTCCTCTACTGAGTATGCACCAGTTTTAAGTTGTTTCCTATAGCACTTTTAGTTATTACTCTATCTCTATATCTCTGTTGAAAAAGACCTCTATATCTTTGTTGAAAAGAGAAGGATAGACTTTTGTTTAATAAAACTGTGTTTGAAAAACTCTATAACTTTATTTGAAAAAGGCAAGAAGAATTTTATAGCTTTTCGTGACCCTTGTATATTTTTCGAAAACATCTATAGCCTTTGTTGGAAAAGAAAAGAAGGCTTTTAGATCTTTTTCCCATAAAATTGTCTTTGTAAAGAGTTTCTTTTTAAAAGTGTTTTTCCCGAAAATAGATGTTTGTTAAAAAAAAATAAGAAGTCCCTTTTTAAAAACGTTTTTCCCGAAAAATCACCATTTTGTTTATTTATCCAAACTCCTCCTTTTTCCCGACCATGTCTCATCATGGTCCATTTATTTTCCAACAACTCATACCACTCTCTTTGGTATAGTTGGGTAACAGCATCTCCACTTTTGTTTCCTTTTCTTAAACTTTTCCAAAACTTGCACATCTTTGTAAAACTTTGCACATGGTCTAGTAGGGCCTCCCAACTGTCCATATCCGAGGACTCGGCTATTCGAATAGTTTTTACCCTCTGCAGAGGTAGCACGCTTTTCCCACACCCATCCGGTAGCTCATCGTGTCTGCCACGTCCCGCCATACAAGGTGTATGCGAAGTTGAGCCACCGGCCATAGCCTTTCCTTTGCTCATGCTAGTATAGGACCCTGCCCTTACGATTTCACCATTCCTTCAACACCTAGTACAGGATCCCCCGTCGAGGAACCTAGATGTAAGGACTCGCAGTTTTGCCCGGCGAGCACGAAGCCCTTCAATCCCGCAAGCCAACATATTGCCGGGACCCAGGTCAGGGGTTAGAGTCGCCATGCTCATCCCCTCATGCATAACGGAGTCGTCTCCGTCGATGAGGTATCCAGTACTAACACGAGCAAATTATATGACTACGCCCGTTCCCATATTTGGGTAGATGTGGTCGCACAGGTTATCGGCTGGTCGACGTAAGTACTAAGACACAATGTGCAATTTTTTATAAACACCTCCCTTTATCACTTCTCCACTTTAACACCGATAACTCGGCATTTCATCATCAACTAGGTACTTTAAAAAGGAGTTTGGAATAATCATATTTTTCCCATCCTATAGTTTTAGGTGTCTACTCTACATTCTACATAGGGTGATAAAGCAGTTTTCATATCCTTTGTGAAAAGGCTTTTCAAAAAAAATCAATACCACTACTTTAGGAACTTGCATGTGATTAAATTAGAGGTATGTAAATGCAAGCTCAGCGAAGTAGCTTGCCTGTTTTCAGCATAATGTCCCTGGACTTCTCCTCACTGATCAAAGAAATAAACTCTGATTCTTCTCCAATAAATCCTTTCCAATATCACCCAGGTAGCGTTTATATCTAGCGTCACAAAAAGGAAAGAACTCAATCAACACACAGTAGGACACTCCGACAACAATCATCAAGCAATTACTAACAAACAACAATCATGATGGAAAACTATTAGTTAACAACCAAGTTTGGCAGTCACCTCACTACTCATGTTTATAAAAATATGGTTAAAGTTGTGATTAAGCATCTTTATTTAAACAGGAAATACTTCAGACAAAAGTTAAGTTACCAACTCTTTTCTGTGATTCAAAATATTTTACCACGCTAAAGTAGAGATATTACTAGATTCTCACTTAAAGACCACCAAGTTTAACAAGCAAGGTAGTCATATTAATTACACAAACTGATCTAACAAGAGAATAAACAAGAAATACCTACCATTACCAAACTACTCCATCAAGCATCACAACAACTCTCAAGCATCACACATAGCTACTGCACTCACAAAGCAACACAATTTGATTTCAATTTAATTTAATTATCTATTATTTAATTAGGTCTTAAATATGGCAGAAACTAGTGGTGCATGGTTAATTGCATAACTTGGCTTCTGTTCATCACAAAAATGTGAACTAAAATTCTGTGGATAGCTACTGATGTGTAGAAGACAACCCAATTGGATTTAATTCAGTTCGGGTTATTAAACCCCATACATAATTGTTTTAATCCAGAAAGTTCATTCTCTTGTTTTTGCTACAACTCAAGTTAATTGTATTCAAAAATTAAATCCTTTTAGGGGTAACTAGTATTGCTTTAAATGTGAGCTAACAAAATTGGTTTGACCTCATTTGGATTAGTAGCGCATCAGAAACAAACAAGTTTAGGTTTTATACCTTCTGTGGAATTTTGGATATCATTATTTATTTATTAATCTAAATGGGGTGAAACCACTTTAGTGAGTTAGATATTTTCATAAGCTTTCCAGAACATTTTCATTTGATATTTTTAGATTCCTAGATCTCAAGATATTGAATTTCAAAGTTCTAATCAAATTTCTGACAGAGAAATCTACCCATTTTAAGTTTATCAATTAGCACATTTGTCATTTTCATTTTAAATCAGGGAATTACCCTACATGATCATGGCTTGCATCTCTGTGAAGATGGCATGTTATACTATCTACAAGATTTTAGTTTGATATTTTTAGGCCTCTGGTTGAATAGGAATTTGCATGGGAAGATGGATGTCTCTGTTATTTCATGTGTTGAACTAAACTGTTTAGCTATCTCTTTCATTTTAAATCTTTTACACAGATTTTATTTCGGGGTTCTCAATTCTTGTTCATGGTAGTATACTATCCATACTAACATGACATGCCACTACTAACATCCAAATAAATTTAGATTAATTTCTATGATTGGATCAAAAGGCCTAAGCAGTAATCTGTTTTCAGAAGTTTCTGAAAACAGACAGAACATAGCTACTTTGCCTCATGTTTCCATCAAGCTAGACTAATTATCTTTGAAAACTAAAACTTTCATTTGAATCTATGTAACTTGCTCTTTCTAACCATGCAAAGATTTCAAATTTTGGTGGGGCATATTTCTCAGAATTTGCATGCAAAGTTAGCTACTCTAAACAGATTTCAGACTTAGCAGATTTCTCAGGATTTTTCAAACAGAGCGGGAAAGCACCAGGGCCGTTGATCTCGCGATCGACGGCCCACGGCCATCTTCTACATCCCGACGGGCTGAGAGCGAGGGGAGAGAGAGAGGGCCAGGGGAGACACCTGCCGGGGGCGAGGGGCTCCGGGGCGGCTTGGGGCGAGGGAGGGTGGCCGGGGCAGCTCCTAGGTGGCGGTGGCGTCGCCGGAGACGCACCACGGCGGCGTCACGACGCGGTGGCTGGGCAGCTCGGGTTGAGCTCCGGCTGCTCCTCTGGTTGCTTCTAGGTGGAAGGGGGGAGAAGTGGTGGTGATGGGGTGCTAAGGGGAGGCCGAGGAGGGGGTTTTATAGGCGGGAGAGGCATGGAGGGGAGAGGATGGTGAGGGGGGGTCCGGTGGTGACGCGGGCGGCACGGGCACGAGCTGGGCGGCGCCGTGCTGGGCAGAGGAGAACACGGGCGCGTGCCAGGGGGGTCAAGGGAGGTGCTGCGCGTGCTGGGGCGGTCGGGGCCGGCTCGGGAGGGTGCTGGTCGGCCGGGGTGGCTGCGGTGCATGCGTGCCCGCAGGGTGTTCGACACGGTGTCGGCCGATAGGGCACCGGCGAGTGCGGGCAGGAGGAGGGGCCTGGTGCGATGGGGTTGGCATGGGGAGCTTCAGGGGGACCGTGGCTGCCTCCTGGACATGCTGGTTGTTGTGTTTGGTGCGGGTTGGTCAAGTGGCCCGGGTGGTGGCCATGTCCATGGTGTGGCTGTTTAGGGCTAGGGTTTAGGGCATGGGGGTGCTAGGGTGTTGTCCAGAACATGCAGGGGGGTGCTGGGAGGGTGCTGGACAAGAAGGGAACACGCATGGAGCTAGCTTAGGCTGCCATATGAGTATAGGGTATAGGGCACCATTTTGCACTATTTGCAACTATTAGGCACATCAATGCTAAAGAAAAAGATGAGGTGCAAATGTGCAAGGTGCTGTGGGAAATAAGTATAGGTGTTGGTGATTTTTGGTGCTATGATGGAAATTATTTGACAAGTGCATCATAGCACATTTTGTGATTTGGTAAAATTAAAGAAAGTAATCGAAATGTAAATTTAGATTTTTGAAATATATTTTGAAGAGGGAAAAGATATTAGAGCAAAGTGGGAGTGATCACTATGTCACCCCACTGATTTTTGGTTTAAAAGAAAATATTAATTTCTCACTTAGAGAAAATTGTGTGGCACTTGTCCCATGATTTTATGTGTTGTTGAGTTGCTTTTGTTTCTTTTCTTTTCTCCATACTTTTACCAAGCAACACACACGTCAAAACAAACAACCATGAATAAAACACAAGCAATACCAATCATCACAATCAAGACCACACAATTCAAACCACATGAATTAATCACACCACCATTTTCACGATTAACAATATCATCTTGTAAAAATGGTCACACTCAATTATGACAAGATGATGTTTAAAGAAATGTCTCAACTCATAACTTAATTGTTTTCAAAAAAAGTTTGAGAAAGGAGATATGTGGGGTAGTATATTTCCCTCTAGTGTTGTTTTCAAATGGGGTGGAAATCAGAGTTTATAAAATAGGAGTTGCATTCACATGCAAAATATCAGGGTTGATAATTAGATAGGAGATAACATATAGATCTCCATATTTTTGGGAACACATAAATTTGGAAATAATTTTACTTTCTCAAATAAAGGGTATTTTATTTGTTGCTGAAATCAAACATCATTGGAATAGACTTTGGCCAAAATAAGATTAGAAAAAGAATATATGGAATCTACTCTTGTCATAACATGAGCACCAAGTTTAATATATTTTACTTGGGCTGGATTCTTGGATTAATATTTACTAGTCAAACAACATAAACAACAAGTCACACAAGGTCAAACAGAACAATATAAAGGAAAACACAATCATTAGTGTAGTAATTTCAAAAAGTTTTGTTGGTTCTGAATTTTGGGTCTTGTTAATTCTTATTATAAATTTGGGATGTTACAGAGGCGAGGGCGACGGCTCACCTAGGGTGGCTCGGGGGTGACGGCGATGTCAGCGGCGGGCGCGGTGTCTTGGCGGAGGCAGCCGGCGAAGTTGTACGGGTCGGGGACGTCCACGTCATCGGCGGCGACCAACTCGTCGGGTCCGGGTGGTTCTTCGCGCCGGTGAGCTCCTGTGTCTCAACCTGGGCACGGAAAGGGTGCGGGTGAGCAGTGATACGACGGAGAGCAGAGAGAGTAGAAGAGGCCAACATGGCCGTGTGACCGACGTCGACCTCGAATGGCAGCCGAGCATGGCCGTGCCCGATCTCCTCGGCCTGGCGGCGGGCAGCGGTGTGGCCGCCCTTCTGGTGGGTGTAGAAGGTCGTGTGGAGTGAGAGGGGAGTGGTGAGAGTGGTGTCGCGGCTAGAGTGGGCTCGAGGTGGATTTTTATATCCCGGGGGTGGTGCGAGGTGGACCGGGCTTAGAGGGAGCGCGAGGGAGCACGCCATTGGCCCTTTCAGCAGTGCAGCAACGTCTCCCAGGTGCAGCTAGGGTTTTGAGGCGGTTTTGTGCACGGGAGCGAGCTCGGGGTGTTTGGGGCCACAGTACATTGAAGGTGTTCGATGAAACATACGCGGAGGTGTGGGGCAGGAGCGATGGCGACGCGGTGGTGGTGTGGACGACATCAGCCATCCGTGTGCTCGTACGGAGCTGCGCGTGCTGGGGTGCAACGATCGGCCGGGAACGCGGCGACGTCCACAGTGGCGGCGAGCGCGGACTGGGCGAGTGGGATTTGGTCGGGGGAAGATCCCTGTCCGTGGGAGGGTGCCCAATGGAGAGCGGAGGGGCGGGAAGGAGTGATGGTGCGGCCTCGAGACGATGCGCACCCGTTTGTCCCCTGTCATGATGAGGTGACCGAAGGGGGAGAGAGAGACGTGGGTTTTGCGGGATTTGCCCGAGCTGGCAGGGATTTGGGTGCTTGCTGAGTGGATAGGCAGGGAGAGGTGAGGCTAGGGTAAGGGTTTACCATTTTACCACGAGTTTAATTCGGTTTCTGCCCGCAAGGTGCTCGACAGAATGTCTGGGCAAAATTTTAAATTCAATGTAAGTGTTTTGAGTTTATATTTGGCTTTAGAAGGGCGGGTGGAGGTTTGTGCATTTTTCCTGAACTTTTGGGATAAGAGATTTTAGGGTTTCTTTTATTTCCCAAATTAAAGAGAAGAAAAGGGTTTAAATATTCAAATAAATCTATTTTGGAAAATATATTTTTAGAAAGGTCAAAAAAGATATGAGATGAGAAGTTAACTCATCTCTCCTCTGGTGTTTGCATAAAAGAAATATTTTTCTTAAAATAATTTTCTTATATCCTCTTTAAAGCTATGTTTTTGGATCGCTAAGGATTTGATTTCATTTTTAAGTCACATTCCAAATTTGATCATGTTGGGGTCACTAGGATGTTACTTTGTCTTAGTAATTTTGTTAGTTATTGTATAATTATTCAATCAGACAAACAAATCAAACTAGCAGCAGGCATCACATGAAATAATGAAAAAGTTTTTGCTGGTTCCAAATTTTGACTCCTTAACTGGGGTTTTACTTATTACAAAATATTGGGATGTGACAAACCTTCCCCCATTAAAATAAATCTTGTCCTCGAGATTTGCTAGGCTTAGGAACTAAAGAGGCTTGGAAACTTGCTCCTAAGATAGTCTTCAGGCTCCCAAGTTGCTTCCTCCTCGGAGTGGTTGCTCCACTGCACTTTATAGAACTTGATCTTGCGCCTTCGGGTAAGACGAACGTCTTCATCGAGAATCTTGATGGGCACCTCACGATAAGTCAAGTCGTGGTTTAGGTCGATTGAAAGGTCATCGATGTTTTGGAAGACATCCGGCTTGTCGGGGACTTCAAGACACTTCCAGAGTTGGGATATATGGAAGACATCGTGCACTTCTGACAATTCGGGGGGTAACTCCAATTGGTAGGATACTTCTCCGCGACGAGCAGTGATCTTGAAGGGAGCAATATACCTCGGTGCCAGTTTTCCTTTGACATGAAACGTTGCATCCCTTTAAGTGGTATCACTCGGAGATAGACAAAATCTCCGACGTTGAAGGTGACGTCGCGGCACTTGGGGTCGGCATAGCTCTTCTGACGGGATTGGGCAGTTTTGAGATTCTCACGAATAAGCTGGACTTGTTCCTCGGCTTCACGAAGGGTATCGGGTCCGAACAGTTTGCCTTCTCCAATTTTGGACCAGTTCAGAGGGGTATGGCACTTCCTGCCATAAAGGTCTTCAAATGGGGCCATTTGCAGGCTGGATTGGTAACTATTGTTGTAGGAGAATTCCGCAAATGGAAGGCAATCCTCCCATTTGGAACCATAGGACAAGACACATGCGCGAAGCATGTCTTCCAATATCTGGTTTACTCGTTCAGTTTGTCCTCCGGTCTGGGGGTGATAGGCTGTGCTAAAAGATAACTTGGTTCCCAAAGTGGTGTGAAAGGCCCTCCAAAAATGCGAGGTAAACTGGGTTCCTCGGTCTGACTCGATTTTATTGGGGACTCCATGCAAACTAACAATCCTCCTCATGTACAGGTCGGCTACCTTCTGTCCATGATAACTGGTATGGAGAGGGATAAAATGAGCCACTTTAGTAAGTCGGTCCACTATGACCCAGATGGAATCATGACCACGGCTGGACCTCGGAACTCTGGTGATAAAATCCATACCGACTTCATCCCATTTCCACTCGGAACCTTCAAATGTTGAAGCAATCCTACGGGTCGTTGGTGCTCGGCCTTGACTTGCTGACAAAGGTCGCATTTGGCTATGAAAGAGCCAATTTCTTGCTTCATCCCATGCCACCAAAATTTCTCACGGAGGTCTTGATACATCTTTGTTCCTCCCGGGTGAATGGAGTAGAGGGTATCGTGGGCTTCCTTCAGGATTAGATCCTTAAGTTCCTTGACATTGGGCACACATAGGCGGCCATTGTATCTTAGAACTCCCTCGACATCTTTGGTAAAACCAGGTGCCTTCTCCACAGAGATCTTTCTCTTGATCCCTTCAATACTCTCATGACCTTTCTGGGCTTCTTTAATTTGGTCAATTAGGGTTGGATTAAGCTCTAGATTGGCTAGAAAACCATGGCTAACAAGCTCAAGTCCGAAATAGTCGAACTCTTTGAATAGGGCTGGTTGTTCGGCTTGAATTAAGGCATTTAGGGTGCAGGGCTTTCGGCTAAGGGCATCGGCCACAACGTTGGCTTTTCCGGGATGGTAATGGATTCCAATTTCATAGTCCTTGATTAACTCCATCCATCTTCTCTTCCTCATGTTCAGCATCTTCTTTGAGTAGATCTACTTCAAGCTATTATGATCCGTATAGATCTTGCAGCGATTACCCATGAGGTAATGATGCCACATCCTCAGAGCAAGGACAATGGAGGCTAACTCCAGGTCATGGGTTTGGTAGTTCTCTTAATGCGGGCGTAACTATCGAGATAGGTACGACACAACTTTCCCTTCTTCCATTAGAACACAACCAAGTCCGAGGCGTGATGCATCGCAATACACCTCGAAACTCTTGGTGATGTCAGGCATGATTAGGATTGGGGTTGAGGTTAATCTTTTCTTCAGTTCTTGGAAACTATCTTCACACTTCTGGGTCCACTCGAATTTCTTATCCTTCTTCAACAGTTGGGTCATAGGTTTGGCTATGCTTGAAAAGTTTTCGACGAACTTGCGGTAATATCCCACTAATCCGAGGAAAGTCCCGATCTCAGTCACACTAGCGGGTGTCTTCCAGTCGATGATGGTTTGGCTCTTTTCAGGGTCAACAGAAATTCCTCCTACGGATAGGACATGTCCGGGGAATCCAACCTCCTTAAGCCAAAACTCGCTCTTGCTAAGCTTGGCGTACAACTTATGCTCTCTGAGGGTTTCCAGGACTAGGCGTAGGTGTTCAGCATGCTCCTCTTCAGACTTGGAGTAGACAAGGATGTCGTCGATAAAGACCACAACAAACTTGTCGAGATATTTCATGAATACCTTATTCATGAGATTCATGAAATAGGCGGGGGCATTGGTCAAACCGAAAGACATTACGGTGTACTCAAATTGACCGTTGCGGGTGGTGAAGGCTGTCTTGGGAATGTCTTTTTCTCGAACCTTCAACTGATGGTACCCTATCCAGAGATTGATCTTGGAAAAGACTCGGGCTCCATTCATTTGATCGAACAGATCCTCGATCTTAGGAAGAGGGTACTTGTTCTTGATGGTCACGTCGTTCAGCTCGTGGTAATCCACACACAAGTGTGTGGTACCATCTCTCTTGTCCACAAAGATGATGGTTGAGCCCCAAGGTGATGCGCTGGGGCGGATAAGACCTTTGCTGAGCATGTCTGCCAACTGCTTCTTCAATTTGGCCAGTTCTTCGGGATTCATCAGATAAGGTCGTTGGGATATAGGGGCTGTTCCGGGAATAAGTTCAATCTCAAACTCAATGTGCTGATCTGGAGGCATGCCGGGCAACTCATCAGGGAAGACATTCGGGAATTTGTGAACAACACAAATTTCATCTAGGCTTGGTCTGGCTATGCCCTCGTGGCAGCAATATTGGTTAGGACCCAAAACTGAAACATATTCCACTTCGATTCCTTTATCTGAGGTGATAGCAACGGCCCTTCGGGCACAATCTATACGACCATGGTATTTGGCCAACTAGTTCATACCAAGAATCACATCTATGCCTTAGGTTCCTAGAATGATTAGGTCGGCTAGAAACTTTTCTCCCTTAATCTCTATAGGGGTATCATGGCAAAACAGATTTGTCTTTGCTGAGGACCCTGGGGTTTGTATTATCATAGGTTTGGGCAAAATACACCCTACTAAACCTCCCTTAGAAACAAACTCTTCTGTAACGAAGGAATGAGTTGCACCGGAATAAAAAAGAATAGTTGCTGGTACGGAGTTGACAAGAAACATACCCAGCACAACATCAGGTGCATCCTGGGCCTCCTCAGCATTGATATGGTTCAGACGACCCTTTGCGACAACAGCATTCCCACGGGGTGTAGTATTCTTTCCATTTCCTCCACGGCCTGGGCCACGGTTTGGTGCTGGCGCATTGGGGCGCGGAGCAGCATTGTTTGGATTGGGGCATTCTTTGGAGTAATGTCCTCTGACGCAACACTAAAATATTCTTGCTGATCCGATTCTTGTTAATGATAATTTTCCATATGAACAGTGGGCAACTATAAAGGTAAACACTCGTGAAAATCCTTGGTATGCAGATTATGCTAACTTTATTATTTCCAAATTTTTGCCAACAAATTTTGCTTATCAGCAAAGAAAGAAATTCTTTTATGACCTGAGGAATTATTTTTGGGATGACCCACATTTAAATAAAGAAGGAGTTGACGGTATTATTCGGCGTTGTGTTCCGGAGTATGAGCAAGAAGAAATTTTGAGGAAATGCCACAGCAGTCCTTATGGTGGACATCATGCTGGAGACAGAACTGCACACAAAGTGCTACAATCATGTTTTTACTGGCCTACTCTATTCAAGGATGCAGGAAAATTTATTTTATCTTGCAATGAATGCCAAAGAGTTGGCAATATTATTAGGCGTAATGAAATGCCTATGAATTATTCTCTTGTTATTCAACCTTTTCATTGTTTGGGATTTGACTTTATGGGTCCCTTCGCCAATTCGCATGGTAATACTCATATACTTGTTGCTGTTGATTATGTCACTAAATGGGAGGAAGCCATTCCTACTCCTAGTGCTGATCATAAAACATCTTTGAAAATGCTTAAGGATGTCATTTTTCCTAGGTTTGGAGTACCTAGATATCTAATGACTGATGGAGGTTCTCACTTTATTCATGGTGCTTTCAGAAAAACTCTTGCTAAATATGATGTTAATCATAGAGTGTCTTCACCCTATCATCCTCAAACTAGTGGACAAGTGGAATTAACTAATAGGGAGATTAAGTTAATCTTGCAAAAGATTGTTAATAAATGTAGAAAGAATTGCTCTAAGAAACTTATAAAACTGCTTTATGGCCTTATAGAACTGTCGAATGTCGTCTTATGATCCTCGGAGTTGGGGGCATTTGCCAAAAGAGTTATTTGCTTCTTGTCCCTCCGTCAAATATGGTTGGCGTAGACCACCCGGACTGCGACGCTTGGGAGCTGACTTTTCCTTTGGTTCTTTTTGCCAAGATTGCTGACACCACGTCGAGATAACCCTCGAGTGGAATGGATGCTTTCTTTCTTATGAATGCTTTTCGGTTCATTGTTTGGAGGCTACATGCCTCACCAACTTTGTAATTGATCTATGATGACACCGGCTGGAGGAACCGCCACAGTCATCTGTTTGAAACACTATGTTATAATCTGTAGTCAATCTGTGATGACGCTTGTTGGCGGACTCGCCACGATAGTCACCCGGTCGACGCTAACCAACAAGTCGATCTGTGATGACGCTTGTTGGCGGACTCGCCACGATAGTCACCCGGTCGACGCTAACCAACAAGTTGATCTGTGATGACGCTTGTTGGCGGACTCGCCACGATAGTCACCAGGTCGACGCTAACCAACTAGTTGATCTGTGATGACGCTTGTTGGCGGAATCACCACGATAGTCACTCGGTCGACGCAAACCAACTAAACTATATCTTGTAGTTGATCTTTATTGTGTTGCTAATGTTTTGTTGTTTGATGATATATTATTATGTTATTGTGGTTGTAGTGTTAGACTAATCCCTGGTTGGTTGGGCATGTGAATGCTGAAACTTGATTAAATGAAACACCCCTCCAAACAACGATAAGGTCTATTCATAGTGCCACTAATCTGAACCCTTGCATGCAATACCACCGTTGTCCCATGGAAACCGTGACCTAGTAGGTTGTTGAGCCCCTTTTGTGCCATCCGTTGGGCGCAGTCGTTCGGTTGTGCTGTCCGAGGGGAGGGGTCGACAGGCACGGGTTCGACTGCGATAAGAACTCCGGAGCTAGGCATACCCGGTAGCGCCGGGGGATGTGCCGGATTTACTTGCCCGTTGTACCATGCGTATAGGGTGGTGCAGGAGAGTGTCTTAGCAAGTGGACCGTCACGAGAATGCATTTTGCTTGGTACGACTTTGGGCGTGAGAAACCTGGAGCGTCGGCTGAGTGGGGTGCATTCTGATAGGTGGTAAAGCAAACTCTCGAGAGACTCAACCTAGCCAGCTAGCCCTGTTCCTGAGGTTAAAATTAAGGCTTGTCTGAAAGAATTAATGAACGACCTGATTACACTAAATGAACAAATAAGATGATGCAGGGAATATTGTCTTGAGATGTTGATGGTAAACTGTGTTAGTGGATGGCGGGGTGATCGTTGGAAGCCTAGAGTTAGGCCTGAGCCAACATCAACCGTGCATGCCCAGAGTGGAAAGTTGAGGCCAGAGGGCCTAGCAGGGATCACAGGTGCCGTGTGTATTATTTGGTACACCCTGGTACACTCGATTATACCCGTCACAGGTAATTTCTTTGTATGATTGCTAGTGTATGATCCAACCCCACCTGGTTTGGACTCTACACTGGTGATACCCAATTGTTTGCTTATGCCATGTTTTGTTGTGATGCCATGCTACCTTTATGTTATATCATTGTTCTGTCTAGAGTACACCTTGCCATGTGTATTATTTTGTTTCCAATGTATATCTTGCTGCATGATTGTTGGATTGTCTGTAGTAAGGGGCAATACTTGCTGAGTGCATATATAATGTACTCACGGGCCTTGTGATTGTGGCCAGATTTTGGCAAGGATCCATCTTCTACCATAGCGAGGATTTGGAGCAAGAGCGTGCTAGGATCAGTAGCCCAGCCAGATGCCTGTGGAGTGGAGCCGCTCCAAGCCGTTGCCATAGTCGTCTTCCGCTGCTAGTTAAACTCTGTCCGGAGCCCTGCTTGGCTTGATATTTTATCATGCCTTGATGGCCTTGTAAACCATTTGTAGCCCTTCTTGTGCCTGATTGTGTAATGATTTCCACTATGTTGCACTGTCGCGACGTGCGGCCGGATATCTTGGGCTGCCGCACGGGACGACCGCCTCTCTGGTGATATGTGCCAGGGAGGGGTGTCACAGAGGTGGTATCAGAGCGCCAGGCTGGCTGTAGACTACCCTAGCATGGAAAGCCCAGCCTTACTTTTGCCCGACAGTGAGCCCGATTGATTTAACCCATCTCCGCCTAACTGGCATGGCTAGTGTCGGTCTACAGTAAGGTGCAGTAGGACGCATCCCATTCCCCGAGAGAGGCTCGCCGGTTTCTTCCAAGAGAAGGAGCCGACACAACCCAGTATATGAGACCCCGTCCTAGCTGCCGTTTATCCCCACCCTCGCCTGCTATCCTTAGCAACCCAAACTCTCTTGAAGCAGGATTCCGCAAAGGAATCCCGCATTCTCATCTCATCCTACACCCAGAGCTAGAGGCCGTCAAGCAGCGTAAAACCCATGTTTAGTTAGCCTGAACGGCGCTTGTATGTTGGTAGGTGAGAAGCGGTGAGGTTGTTTGTCTTGTGGTCCGTTTTCTGGTTGATGTTAAATCAGCTCGGAATAAAACTTGGTGTTCTTATCCTCTGGTTAACCACTTGGTTGACACGTGATGGAATATCACGCCTTTTCTTCAGTGAAGGGGTTTTGAAGATATGACAGATCACTTAAAACAGGGACAGCAAATGTGAACCCAGACGCATACGCCCACCTGTAAATTAATACAAACTTTGAATGGGATTATTTTGTGGTATGCAAATTATTTTGTGTGTGTTCCACAAGTTTAACTATTAAGTGGAAGTATTTGATGAGACACTGTAACCACGGTGTCCCGCTCACTTAATGTTGGCTCGTGTATAGGTTTGGAAAACTCATACATGTACTCACGCAAGGTTCCTCACCCAATATGAACCTTGTCTAGGCTCTCATGTTAAAAAAGGGGCCCGAGCCCTCCACGAGCAACTCCCTCCCAAGCCTTAAAATGCTTGTTGAGTGTTCTTCCTCGCTGGAACACAGAAGGATTTTTGTAGAGTGTTTTCTTTCTATGTTTGCTTGTGCTTGCCTATACGGAATGGTTGAAATGATTATGCCATACTGCTGCAGCCATTTTGTTTTGGGCCATAAAATGCAGAAATATTTTATGAAAGGATGTTTTGCTACAAGTAGAAATTCTTCTACCCATGCTGGTATCCCTGCCATTTAATCTTGCTGCAAGACACGAACTGTACACAGATGGACAACAACCGAAATTGATGATGCAAGTTCTACTCCAACTGGGACACCGCGACTACTTCAACGTGAAGAGGTACCCCGAGACGTGTTATTTTTGTCGTATCCCGGAGTTCTATAGGGAAAATTTCTTTGCAAAAACAAATTTCGGGAATGGCTCCATTCCACAAAATTTTGGTGTTTGTGATCCCACTCTTGTGGCGCGAACATCGTTGTTTGAAAACAAACCTTGTTTCTTTTTCCAAACCTGTATGTACATGAAAGGGGCACCTGCCATGTATGTATAGCTTTGCAAAAAAATAAAAAAACTTTTGTTGTACGCACATGAAAGGGGCACCTGTCATACGTGTATAACTTTTCAAAAATAAAACCTTAGGAGAAGGTTATGATTAGCATATCCCGGCCTTTTGTTTATAAAGGTTTTTGAGTTCTTACCCGCCCCAGTTGATCTTGTTAGTTTGGTTGTAGATCTTGTTTGATCATGCCATGTTTGTGTTTGGTGAGCAAAACTTTAGATTTAAATTTTTATAAACCTGCTAGTAGATCCTATGTTGATTGATTGAGTGAGCCCCTGCCATGGCATCTTTTAAATGCATTGAGTGTGGTAGAAATATCATATAAAAATCTTGTTGTGTGCCGATCCGTTTGGGTGTCAAACCGTGGTATTTTGTAGAAAAAGTTTTTAAGTAGGGCATTATGGATCATGCAAGAAATATCTTGTATAACTCCCCGAATCTCGGGACGAGATTCTTTTTAAGGGGGGAAGGTCTGTAACACCCCAAAATTTGGAACCTAATTTTAGTGGTGTTTTTCGACACCTGAAAATCTTTTCCCTCGCATCTCAAAAATTATTTTTGCCTTCTGGTGCTAGATGATGCCCTCGTGTTCTTTTTCTCTCAAATAATTCCAGAGAATCTCCGGTGATTTTTTTGGCCAAAAACCTCCGCTAGGGTTTTTCCTTAAAAACCTCATAGCCTAAATATTGGGATATGAAAATCCTAATATTCCATCTACCTTATGAACCATATTTTTCCTAGCTTGGAAAACTCCACCAAATATTCCAAGATCACCTTATCCATTTAATTATCCTCCACATGCACAATATTGCATATTTACCAAATGCAATATTTCCAAAACTCTCGATAAATATTTTAGTGCTTGTCTTGGTCAAGGAATTATTTTCCTAACTTGTACCACTCCTACACTGCTCAAAGGAAAATAGGAATTTATCGTCATGCCATAGCCTACACCCACAAGAAAATTGGCATGATCATGTGAACCACCTATCCACCACTCCCTTCTACACCCCAAGGACCATAAATATCTTCATGTTTGGATAAGATCCATGAGAATTCATCACATGGGATAATATCAACCAGCCCACATATTTTATCCAAGAAGCCACAAAATCCTTGTTTTGGTGAAAATTAAATACCACACCATTATTTCTCACCCACTTTTGGAACCATGCCAACCTACCTCTTGTGCAAGATATTTCTCCATGTGGGATGACAAACCCTCACTTTCTTTCCTGGTCACTCTCCTGGTGCCTAGGTATTCAACATGAACCAAAAACCCATGATCAAAACCACTAACGGCGATGATCATGTCACATGCCACTCTGGGAATTCTTCCAAGAACCCTAGCCAAGTTGCACCATTTGACCTCAAAGTCCAGAAACCATCTCCTCACATACAAACATAACCACTGGAATTTTTCTGGATTTTATTTGTACTAAAAAGTTCTTTTGGTCATTTCATCGAACATCTTGAGGGCAGGTTTAAAAATTTCAGAAACTTGCAAGTTAACCATGGTTTGCTCAACCCTAGCCCTAACCCTTTGGTCCAGTGGATCCCCTGTGACCTAATGCCTCTCCAGCACCTCATCCTCATCCTCTTCTTCCCTGTAGATGGAGCTGAGGTAAGCAATGACCTCGGGGCGCCATTAATGGCCAAGCTACCAAGCACCTACCTCTCCTCTCCCCCTGCTATAAGAAGCCACCCCAAGCCCTCCATTGGGTGCACAGCACTCATTTGCCCCCCCCTGGCCTCACTCCCTCAAGCCTCGTGCAGCCTCAAGCTCGCAGGAACTCGGCAAGGTCTCCCATGGCCGAAACCCTAGAAGCTCGGGTAGCGAGCTCCACGACCCCCTCCGTCGTAGGAAACAGCACCTACGGGTGCGGTGTAGCGCGGTGGTTCCATTACCGCTGTTTTCATAGCCCCTGGCCCCCTCCATCGCCGCCGCCAAGCTCCACCCGAAGCTCCCGCCATGGCCGTGCTGGCCAAGCTCGGGGAGGTCGCGCCCATGGCTTTGTCCTCCTGGCCGAGGCCTTCCCTGGGCGCGGTGGGCCCTGGCGTGCCCGTCCCCGCCGCCGGCCACCCTCCCTGCGCCCTCCACGGCCAGCCCCGGCCGGCTCCTGCTGCTTCCAGTACGTGTACGTGGAGAAGAAGAGGAACAGAGAGCAGGGATCGATCTCTCTGTTCTGTTTCTTTTTTCCCCCACTGAATCGTTTTCTGGCCCAGCTGGCCAGCAGCAGCCAAGCAGCCCACCAGTGGCCCAGCAAAGCGCAGTGGCGCGCAGCGCAGTGGCGTGCAGTATCGGCTCATTGCGGCCCGTCCGTTTTTTTTCGCGGATCTTTTTCTTTTCCCGCTGGACAAATTTTCAAACGGCAATATCTTTTGAACCGTAAGTCCGTTTTCGGTGATTCAAATTTCTAAATATTCGTCTCGACGAGCTCTTTCCGGTGGTTCTGATTTCATATCATTCCAAAATACTTCTATGAGGTGCCCTTTTGTACGTGCATTCCGGAGTCCGTGGAACGGGGCTATCGCTGCCCTACGCCGCGGAACCAACCCGACCTCTCCAAGCCCAATGGATCCCGTCTTCGAAGGCAAGCCAACCCCTTGCTATGAGCAGTCTCGCAAAGTTGTTTGTTATTCACTTATGTTCATGCCAAGTGTTTATATTTGTCTGCGTTTAGTATTTATATTATGTCGGTCTGTTATTGTTGCCTTGTTTTGTACTTCTTCCATGTATGCATTAGATTGATGTATGAATTATCTGTGCGCCTCGCACTTGCGTGGCTTTGACAACTAAATAACAAAAACATGCGTTGATTGTTTGCTTCTTCTTCTTCGCCGAGGTGAGGGACGGACGAATGTCGTCTTATGATCCTCGGAGTTGGGGGCATTTGCCAAAAGAGTTATTTGCTTCTTGTCCCTCCGTCAAATATGGTTGGCGTAGACCACCCGGACTGCGACGCTTGGGAGCTGACTTTTCCTTTGGTTCTTTTTGCCAAGATTGCTGACACCACGACGAGATAACCCTCGAGTGGAATGGATGCTTTCTTTCTTATGAATGCTTTTCGGTTCATTGTTTGGAGGCTACATACCTCACCAACTTTGTAATTGATCTATGATGACACCGGCTGGAGGAACCGCCACAGTCATCTGTTGAAACACTATGTTATAATCTGTAGTCGATCTGTGATGACGCTTGTTGGCGGACTCGCCACGATAGTCACCCGGTCGACGCTAACCAACAAGTCGATCTGTGATGACGCTTGTTGGCGGACTCGCCACGATAGTCACCCGGTCGACGCTAACCAACAAGTTGATCTGTGATGACGCTTGTTGGCGGACTCGCCACGATAGTCATCCGGTCGACGCTAACCAACTAGTTGATCTGTGATGACGCTTGTTGGCGGAATCGCCACGATAGTCACCCGGTCGACGCAAACCAACTAAACTATATCTTGTAGTTGATCTTTATTGTGTTGCTAATGTTTTGTTGTTTGATGATATATTATTATGTTATTGTGGTTGTAGCGTTAGACTAATCCCTGGTTGGTTGGGCATGTGAATGCTGAAACTTGATTAAATGAAACACCCCTCCAAACAACGATAAGGTCTATTCATAGTGCCACTAATCTGAACCCTTGCATGCAATACCACCGTTGTCCCATGGAAACCGTGACCTAGTAGGTTGTTGAGCCCCTTTTGTGCCATCCGTTGGGCGCAGTCGTTCGGTTGTGCTGTCCGAGGGGAGGGGTCGACAGGCACGGGTTCGACTGCGATAAGAAGTCCGGAGCTAGGCATACCCGGTAGCGCCGGGGGATGTGCCGGATTTACTTGCCCGTTGTACCATGCGTATAGGGTGGTGCAGGAGAGTGTCTTAGCAAGTGGACCGTCACGAGAATGTATTTTGCTTGGTACGACTTTGGGCGTGAGAAACCTGGAGCGTCGGCTGAGTGGGGTGCATTCTGATAGGTGGTAAAGCAAACTCTCGAGAGACTCAACCTAGCCAGCTAGCCCTGTTCCTGGGATATGGAACAATAGTTCAGTGTCGGTCACACTGTGTGTCCTCGTCGTGTCCGGAGGTTAAAATTAAGGCTTGTCTGAAAGAATTAATGAACGACCTGATTACACTAAATGAACAAATAAGATGATGTAGGGAATATTGTCATGAGATGTTGATGGTAAACCGTGTTAGGGGATGGCGGGGTGATCGTTGGAAGCCTAGAGTTAGGCCTGAGCCAACATCAACCGTGCATGCCCAGAGTGGAAAGTTGAGGCCAGAGGGCCTAGCAGGGATCACATGTGCCGTGTGTATTATTTGGTACACCCTGGTACACTCGATTATACCCGTCACAGGTAATTTCTTTGTATGATTGCTAGTGTACGATCCAACCCCACCTGGTTTGGACTCTACACTGGTGATACCCAATTGTTTGCTTATGCCATGTTTTGTTGTGATGCCATGCTACCTTTATGTTATATCATTGTTCTGTCTAGAGTACACCTTGCCATGTGTAGTATTTTGTTTCCAATGTATATCTTGCTGCATGATTGTTGGATTGTCTGTAGTAAGGGGCAATACTTGCTGAGTGCATATATAATGTACTCACGGGCCTTGTGATTGTGGCCAGATTTTGGCGAGGATCCATCTTCTACCATAGCGAGGATTTGGAGCAAGAGCGTGCTAGGATCAGTAGCCCAGCCAGATGCCTGTGGAGTGGAGCCGCTCCAAGCCGTTGCCATAGTCGTCTTCCGCTGCTAGTTAAACTCTGTCCGGAGCCCTGCTTGGCTTGATATTTTATCATGCCTTGATGGCCTTGTAAACCATTTGTAGCCCTTCTTGTGCCTGATTGTGTAATGATTTCCACTATGTTGCACTGTCGCGACGTGTGGCCGGATATCTTGGGCTGGCGCACGGGACGACCGCCTCTCTGGTGATATGTGCCAGGGAGGGGTGTCACACTTATGAACTTAATGCTATGGTTGGGTTTTTACCTTAATGAATGTTAGTAGTTGCGGATGCTTGCTAATGTTCCAATCATATAGTACATGTAATCACAAGTAGTTGAGACCGTGTATGCTTTGCCTCTCCCACATAGAAAACTGCATCGAAGACGATGAACCGAATAACTTCACTAATTAATTATGAACAATTCCGCCACGCCTTCCACCACTTTTCGACACTCATGTTTCTGTTATTTATGGTCTTTTAGCATACTTTATTTCAGCAGCAACTAACTTTTATCTTCTTGTTCTTTATTATATTACAAAACCATCCTTTCATACCCGTTTTATTCCTATAGTTTTATTTTCGAGATAGAGCAAATGTTTGGTGTGCGTAGAGTTATGTCAATGGTTGATAGAACTTGAGATAATATTAATCCTACCTTTAGCTCCTCTTGGGTTCGACACTCTTATTTATCGAAAAGGCTACAAACGATCCCCTGCACTTGTGGGTTATCAAATATCCTTAGATTTCTCAAAAGAAGTTCGACCAGACTCCGTCAACAGCCTCAGGGAGACGCTCCAACCACCTTCAACAAAGATCCACGCATCGCCAAAGGAGGTTACACACATGTATGAGAAAAGAATCTGTTACCGCATCATGGTGCCATAGGATCTCTGAAGGCAACCTCATCGAAGAAGCACCAACTCTTGAAGATGAAGAAAGTCCTCATCACCTTGTGTCTGCACCTCCTTAGTATACGTTTAGAAATCTCGAGGACGAGATTTATTTTAAGAGGGGAATATCGGTAACATCCCAAATTTTGGAACCAAGAAAATACACAGTTATAAATAACCCAAAAATCAGAAGCAACAAAAACTTTTTGAAATCCTTCACTAGAGGTTAGTTTTCCTTCCCTTTGCTTGTTTAACCAAGTATGTTGTGTTGTTTGTATTTATGATAACCTTATGTCAACTTTTGAACTTACAAAAATAAGACATGAGCCTTGTGACCATGTCATGAGAAGATAAATATCTCTTATATTATCTAGAAACCTTACTTTGGCCAAACCTCATTTTAAAGATACTTTGCTTTTATCAAACAACTCAAAGTGCATAGTATTTGATAAACCAAAGTATTTCCAAACTACATGTTTATAAACCAAGGAGATCTATATGGTACCCTTTCCTACCTATTTTTCATCCAAGACATTTCCACAATGATTTAACTCGTATTTAAATACCTCCCTTAAAATAAAACTACCCGTGGGAAATATATTGTCCATATATATACATATATTCTTCTTACGCCCTCAAGACTTTTGAAAAATATCAAATTATGATTTGAAACTATTTTCAATCATCTTGTCATGATCATGCTTAACCACCATCTCCCAACCATGGTGAGTGCTTGGATTAAATTGAATCTCATTTGCTTGATGGATTTGTGTTTGACTTGCTTGGGATATTGAACCTTTTTGTGGTGTTTGAATTCCTTGACTACATTATGTGCCTTGCTTGCTCAACCTTACAAGGTTGTATGTTCTGAACCCTACTAAATAAAATCATCCATCCTTAAAATCATCAAAGTTTGGATGTGACCAGAATAAAAGAAAACTATATTCCCTTTTTACACTCTATCTTCGATATTTCCAAAATGGCTTTTAAAATTATTTTATTATATCACTAATCTATTTTGATCTACCTAATTTTAAATCCTTTTCTTGATTTAACATAAAAGGAGGAATGATCTAAGTGTCTCATTTCATATTTTGCAAAAGCATTTACAAAAAAACCCTACTACTCATAAAACCCTAATTTCTAAGACTCTCTTTATAAAAGCCAAATTCACTTTTATTGACAAAATATTTTGAGACCCTATTTACTAAAAATCGGGAATGTTGTGAGATGATTTTATCATCTCATTTCCTTTAAAAAAATAAAACGGATTACTTTTACATATCTCAACTTCAAATTCTGCCATATCTTCATCTCTATTAATGAATAGCATTTCTAGAGGCCCTATAAATTTCCAAACCATGTCAGCTAAGGAAATGCACCATCCTAGTTTTCTTATTCTCTTCACCCCAAACCTGGTTTCAAATCTTTTGAACTTTTTTTGGTAATTGTTCCCAGGACACTTTGAGGACTACTCAAAATAGTGACCACCCACTCCTGTATACTTTACCATCTTGTGAACACTGGGAAAATTCGAAAGAACGGACCTAGTGCAAATGCATCACCTTGTCATCCATATATAAGACCTAATCTATCAATACAAGTCTAAGTTTGAGAATTTCTTGGTCGAAAACTAATTCTGCCAGGACCCTCTTGATGCCTAATCAAATCTGTGCTGCTGGAAATTCTGTTTTTGTTTCAAACTTCCAAAACAAACTTTAACTCAGTAGAAACCTTGTCCACTCTCTTCCCTCGCCTTACATCACTCTGCCTAACTCTATATCACGTTTTTTTTGACCATAACTGTAGCGCCCCGACCCCGAAATTATACAGAGAGGCTATGTAACCCACAGGCTATGCTACACAATCGAAGGGCATGGGGTTACCGCTCCCACGAAACACCTCGATCATGCCATAAACATTGGCATAGGTATCAATGTATAATAAAGAGATCAAGACTTGTGGAACAGCTGGCACATCACAGACTCTACGACACAAAAAATCATATAGCAACTCATATAACGAGAAAGATACAAATTACACACAGAGGTCACAGACCCAACAGTACATCATGCAGAAGCGAGGTAGTTGTCTAATACAACAAGATCCAAAATATGGCCTAAGAGGCCTACAATAACATAAACCCAGCCAGCTTGTTCCGAGACGTCCCAAGCTGCCACCTGGGAACCCCATACTATTCATCGATGTCAACGTAGAACCCACCCGTCTGCTCGGTGTCGTCCTCCTCTAAAACCATTAATAATCAACAAAGAGAGACTGAGTACGACGTACTCGCAAGTTTAGTAGGGCAATATAGGTCCAATGATGACAAGGCTCTAAAGCTAGTTTTCATTTATAAAGACATAAACGTCCCATGGCATCGACTACTCAGAAGGTTTTTCATAAAGGGGTAAGATAGTAAACTTTTATCTTCGGTTCACATTGAACCAATAGTAGCCATTGCTCACCACTCATCTCCACCAAGGCACTCCCTCGAATCACCCTCGAGGAAATGAACCTTTTAACACACGTTGAGTTGCAACCTTTAGTATCCAAATTTTAATTAAGATTAAAGTTTTCTATGATCTTGTAATCCGTTCCCAAGGCGTCCATAACCGCGGACACGGCTTTTCGAAAAGATTAAACCCTGCAGGGTTGTACTAATTTATCCATTGGTACCGTCCGGCTCGCCTGATTGGCTCTCTTCTACGGAAAGCTGGCAAGTGGGTGCGGTTAAACCTTTACCTCGCATGAGACTATCCAAGGATCATCTGTGGCGACAGGACAAGTTTATCCAGCCTATTTCAGCCCCTGCCCCCATCGCCACGTCCTAAACAGCACCATCCTCATCGATTCTTTTTCCACCCACACACTCACTCGAAGATGGAAAGAGCAAACTAGAGCACCCTTTGATATGCCCGCACAAGTTATTCAGTTAGTAAGGAGCCCATACCCCCACCAATGGCAGCACGCTCAAACCTTGGTTCTAGAGAAAAGAACTCACACTTAGGGGCAAGAATGAGGCAAAACACCATCCCCGATGGCAACTCATCCAAGCATTTTTAGCATTTTAATTAAGAAACCACAAGTATCCACCATGTCCGAACATTCCATCAACATCATAATTATGGAAATAAATCACTGGACAAAAATTAGCTTTCGCCTAAGCATTGCTAAGCATAGCTAAGCATATGTACAACATAAATAAAGTATCTCAGGCCAACACATCAACCTATGGTTAATAGGAGGGAAAACATGTATTGGTTTGAGGGAGACATGCATTTCATAGGATACCCTAGCATTGACCAAAATTGACATTGGAAACGAATGCAATATTATGGTGGATAATATATTTGTATAAAACATAGGTTGCTAGATACCAAGAAGGTTAGGTTATCTCTTGACTTGTTGAAGGGCCTGGAAGTACGGATAGTCGGGGAGGGTACGGGTATCCTCGACTCCTGAATCCACCGATTCCCAAACAATCACAGAAGAACAAATAAATAACACGAAGACAAGGTGCAATGCACAATCATGATGTCATGTCAAGTTTATGCAATGTATCATCATATAATTTAGCTAACAATTCAAATGGAGTGCCAAATAATTTGTGCAATTATTTGGAAGCAACCCCATATTTAACTTAGTGACCACATTGTTTGTAAATTATTACATTCCTAAGAAGTGTCTTAAATATGCATGAACATGACATGATTAGATAGGTATGGTTCTCCTGTTCATTTTGGTACCTTGCTTGTAATTTTCCGAGTAACGAATAATAATTAGTGAATTAAAAGATTATTTAAATTTAATTCTTTTAACCAATTATAGAAATAACATCAAAGGAAAAGTTGTGTCGTGTTGTGATATTAGCATAGTTAGATAGCATTTGAAATGTTGAGCACTTTGATATTTTATTCACAATTTTTGGTTAATTATTTATCAAGTTATGATTTTTCCCAATATTGTTAGTATTTTTGCCTTTTTAATAATTCTTAATAAACGGCAAGAAATATAGTTTCAAAAGACCATTACAATGATTCTAACATGTAGAGTTTGTTTTTCTGAACAATTTGGTATATTATTTGCTAAATTTGAAGCAATATTCAATTAGTTATTAATTTTATTTTATTTTTAAAATTTCCAAAAAGAAAAACACAAAACTGGCAGGCCGGCCTCCAGGCCGGGCTACCTCCCGAGACAGCCGGCCCAGACCGGGCACCCAGGCCGGGCAACCTCCCGAGGCTGCCGGCCTCCTGGCCGGCCGGGCCGGTCCCCAGGTCGGGCATACACCCGAGCCTGCCGGCCTCTTGGCCGGCCCGGACTGGTGCCAGGCCAGGCACACGACGACAGCGACGGCGGCGGTGGACGACGGCGAGGCGACAACAGGGAGAGGGAGTTAAAGCGGGAGGAGGCTCAAAGGGGCGTGGAGCTCACCCTGGTGGTGATGCGGTGAACGGCGAGGCCGGAGAGGGACGGAGTCGGCGGGGATTGCGCTCGGCGTAGCTCGGCCGACGCGGACGGAAACGAGGATGGCGGCGTCGACCCCGAGCGTTCCGGCTTGATTGCGCTGGCGGGGAGGGAGAGGAGGACGCGGCGGAGGTTTCTATCTGCTTCGATCTACGCGGGCGGCTCCAGACGACGGCGACGAGCTCGACAGACACGGTGGCCGTGGTGCAGCTCGGGTGGAGAAAGGGGCTACGGCGATCCGGAAATTTCGGGGAGGAGTGGGGAGGGGAGAGAGGGGAGCAGGTGGCATCGGTGGCGGCCTCCTTATCCTCAAGGCGACCACCGCAGCGTGCGGCACAGGGGCATGGCGGCATGGGCGCTAGACACTGTGGCGACAGTGGAGAAGAAGGCCATTTTTCAGAAACCCCCCCACTGTTTAAAAGTTATTTACAACTAGGTCCAACAGCACTTTAGGGATTTAAATTGAGGCTTTTAAACATTTCTGAAAAATTATAAAATATCAGGTAGCCTCCCCATATCATTTAGGAGTTCCACAAAAATTTGTGCTCCAAAATAAAATGTTTTGAGCAACATTTGTTCATAGTGTGTAAAAATGGCCATTTTTGATAATTTCCAAAATTCATCTACTTGGGGTACTTAAACAATTTAATAAATTATGAAAATATTATGGAGGCTCATAATATAACAATGAAGCTCCGCATAATTTTAGTTTGAATTTTTGAGAGATTGCACTTGGTTTAAAATTCAGAATTGGTTTGAACCAATTTTAAATTCCCATTTGTTTTTATTTCTTTGCTTATCAAGCATTTTCTTTTGACAAAATTTATAATATGTAACTTGGAACTTCCTGGAAAATTTGGAAGTTGAAATTAATTTGTTGGCAAGGTTGAGCAAATGCAATTGGGGTTGGAGTTTAAGAGGGTTTTTCTTCCCCATTTTAATTGCTTTCATATGTAGATTGTTAGAGGTAGCAAATTTCAAATGCATGCCATGATGCAAACATAAGATGAAAAAGTGGAAAAAAATATTCGTATTTTTCAGTACCAAACTGGGGCTGTTACAAATCTACCCCGCTTACAGGAATCTCGTCCTGAGATTCTAGGCTTGAGTGAAGAAGGCGGGATATTCCTGACGAAGACTAGTTTCACGCTCCCAAGTTGCTTCCTCTTCGGAATGGTTAGACCATTAGATTTTGAGGAACTTGATGGTCTTGTTACGGGTCTTCCTTTCCACTTCATCCAAGAAGCGGACAGGATGCTCACGGTAAGTGAAATCCTCCTGGATGTCCAACACCTCATGATCAACCCAACGAATAGGATCTTTGAAGCAAAGACGGAGTTGAGAGACATGAAACACATCGTGCACATCCGGGAAGTTTTAAGGTAGCTCGAGTTGGTAGGAGAGATCGTGCACATCTTGGCTAGGACGGTGAAAGGACCAACATAGCGAGGTGCCAATTTTCTCTTGATCCCGAAACGACGAACGCCTCGGAGGGGAGAGACTCGAAGATAGGCTTTATCACCAATTTCATAGTGAACCTCCTGATGATGTTTATCATAATAGCTCTTCTACCTGGACTGAGCAGCTTTGAGATTATCCCGAATGATACGGACTTTCTTTTCAGCCTCATTGATGACATCAGGACCGAAGAGTGGCCTCTCTCTCGTTTCAGACCAATTCAGAGGAGTCCTACATTTTCTCCCATAGAGAACCTCAAATGGGGCCATTTGCAGACTAGATTGATAACTGTTGTTGTAGGAGAACTCGGCGAGGGGGAGATACTTTTCCCAACCCTTACCAAATGAGATAACACATGCCCGAAGCATGTCCTCAAGAACTTGGTTCACCCTTTCAGTCTGAACATCACTCTGAGGATGATAGGCTGTGCTGAAGTTTAGACGGGTTCCCATAGCCCTTTGGAAACTCTGCCAGAATCTGGATACGAATAGGCTCCCACGGTCTGAGATGATCCTCAGTGGAATACCATGGAGAGGAACAATTCGGGCAACATATAGCTCAGCCAATTGCTTCGCGGTTTTATCCTCGCGAACTGGAAGGAAATGAGCTACCTTGGACACTAGTAGGAAAAAGCCTATCACTGGCAAACATGTTTTGGCTACCGCTGGCGAACATGCGGTTCGCCAGCGCTCATATCGCCAGTGGTAACAGCTTACCGCTCGCGAACATCATGTTCGCCAGCGGTAAGTTAGTTACCACTGGCGAACAACTTCCTGGTTCGCCATCAAGTGCCCACTTACCACTGGCGAACAGAGGTTTTGTTCGCCATTGGTATACCCAGGGATTACCACTGGCGAGCCAGGTTCCTGTTCGCCAGTAATATGTATTTCTGCTTTTCAAATAAAAGCAGAAATATTTTACAGCAATATATACGGGCAAGTAAATACATATATATAGATAGAAATAGTATAATTGACAGAATTTAAATAGATATACAAATAGACAAGTGACCAAATTATTGGTTCATCATGCATGAATTACAAGCCGAAACATACAAGTGAGACCCAATATTTTGCATACATATGCATTAATACATACACATCTCCGGAAGTCGATAGTTTATAGGTCGCAAGTTTTCAGAAGCAAGTAGTAATCTAAACTACAATCACAGACAAGAGAACTGCAATGGCGATGAAGAAGAAGAGTATATATGCATGTTCTTCCTCTCTTCCGCTCTGCCTCTGCTTTACTCTTGTAGCTCTTGTAGTTGTAGCCCTCTCATCCCGCTTGCTTTGGACATCTTCATCTCTCTGTACACGAGGCAAAGATAAAAGTCTTAGGAAAAGAAAATAAGAGCAAGAGTTTATACACAAATCAAATAATAGTTAAATAACTGCACCAAAATCGAAAACATGCATGCCTCATATATAGGTTGGACACACAGAAGTTCCTGCATATCACAAGGCTCACTAGCGCCATCCCCAGGATCACACGGTGTCACTTCATTTTAATCATCGACATTCAGAGAGAGAAAGACGAAACAAAACAAAACAACTCAAGTTAAATAGCATCGATCACACATGCAGGTTCAACGAATTTAGAAGCACAAGTTAATTTACGGATATAATTTACGAACACAAGTTCATCTACCGTACTAAGTAGACAACACATAACGTCGATCACTTCTTCTTGCGCGGCTTCGGTGGGAACGGGAGAAAACCATCTATAGTGAATGGCCGGTGATCACCCTGCGCTTTTAAACGACGTTCGATCTCGTCGTTCGGTGGTGGTGCAAAACCGTTGAAGTACACCCCGGTGTGAGACAAGACATCGTTGTAGATGATTCCCGCGATCACATGCTGGATGCGACCGAACTCTAGTCTGATACCAGAATCACTGGCATCTGCCAAGCCGTTGCACCATCTGTCCAGAGCAGAAGGAAATTGCAGTCGTTGTTGATCCTTTACAAATTCCTGCATGTGATTGATGAGGTACCATGCCTCCATCTTACTGCCTGGCGACTGCTTGACGCAAGGGAACATAACTCTCTGGTTGAATACAAACTTGCCTCGCACCTTTTTTTCTCATTTCATGACGCCTTCGTTTCGGGCGTAGGCATTAAGAGCTTCATTCAGAACAGTCTTGATGTGGGTGTAGTCTTTATCCCTATTGACATCACTCCCAGAGTCGAGATAAACGGCATACAAGTCTTTCGGGTACATGACGATGAGGGTACCGTATTGGTTACTGCGCAAAATAGTTCAAAACAGACAATCATCGTCAAAATTGCAAAATAGCTTAACAATGGAAATCTATGAAAGCATGTTATGATGGTTAGTGAATGACTTACTCGGGAAAGTAAGGCACGAGAAAGATGTTCTTGTCATGATGCATACCGAAGAAGTCTCCGATGTACCGCGGCACCTTTGCCCTACCCTTAGGGGTGCCCAGGAACATTTCTTTCATGTAGTAGGGGTCAAGTATCGCTATGCCCGGGGTATTCTCCTTTAAGATCTGGTGCGCCATACTAAGGGCAATCAGGCGGACGATCGATGGGTGGAGCGCGTACATGTGATAAATGTTGAAGATGTCATTAAATCTTAGAAGGATCACGTCCCCGGAGTCTCTAGTGATAAAGCCCAAGCAATCTATCTCTGGCACCTTTGTGTGGAAAACCGGGTATGTTGGATTTTCCTCTTTGAGAAGCCTCTCCTCATGATAAATAACACCCTCATGGAGGCTCCTCATGTCCCCGGTGAGGAGATTTACCAACCTCGGCGGCATCATTGCTTTACCCATATGATGGACTGAATGCCAGTCGATGATGGGTAACCTGTCCATTACCCGGTGCGGCGGCTTCGACTTAGTACCCGGCACCGGCTGGCTGTTGGAGTCAACGGCGGTAGGTTTACTCTTATATCTTTTTCATCTCGTCTTCTTAGGCTCCTTCGTCGCCATCGCATCTTTGATGGCCTCCTGGACTGTGTCCTGGCTCAAACCAACTTGCTCGGGGGCAGCTTCTGGCGTATCTTGAGAACAGAAGAGACGCTTCGTGCACTAATATTTATCAGGGAGATCAGCTTTTTGCCCCCCAAGATCATGGTCAACTGGACCCTCGCCAGCATATCTGTCATCGTGAGCTCCGTCATAGTAAGGATCATCAGCGAGGAAGTCATTGGGGTCATCATCGCCATCATTGGCTTCCTCTTCGTCCTGTGTTTGCTGCACTAGGGTGGTGACAGAAGGGTCCACACGAATTAGTGATTTTGGCCATATCATGGGCCAAAGCACGCATTGTTCGAGGTTTAACTCACTATCGGCTTCGTCCAGTTGGAAAGGAGGATACAAACTACCGCAACCCGATAAATGCCGGCTGATTGCAACCCTGAACACGTCATCGTCCATAGGCCTGCCGTGGAAAATGCGGTTCAGAGGTGTCACGATCTTACCCTTTGCCATGTCCTTCAGCTCACCATTCACATCAAGGAGCAATGTGCATCTCGTCTCGTCGGCCTGCGAAAACACGTGTAAGGCGTTAGAGAGGGCGCCAAAGAATGAAGTAATATGTATCTTGTCGAGGGTTTTACGATGCTTAATTACCGTGATGGCGTTGAGCTTGGCTAACGGCGACGGATCGCGGGTCGTTGGTGGGGTAATAAAGACGGGAGGGCTTGATCTTTGAGGCGCGGTGACGGTCGGCGATTCCTCCCTACCATCTGCGTTGTAGCCGGCCGGGCTCTGCACAACAGGTGCCACACCCCTCGAGTTGCTGGAGCCTGCTAAGCTGATCACGGGGGGAGGCCCTTGTTTTTCCCCCTCAAACCAAGCCCCGATGGACATACAAATGTTGGGCAGGAGGGCATTGAGCCTTTTGTCCACCGCTGCATCGATGGACGCATCCATTTTCGATTGATCGGCCATCTTCCGCTCCTTTCGCTTCTCCTTGGAGTCGGGGAAGTAATAGGAATGTTTATGACCCATTCTGACGCCGACCACACGGCCACGATGCGGCACTTTATCCGACGACACCTTCTTTGTCTCGTTTAGAGCCCTAAGGAAAGGTGTCTGATATGGGGCCTTCGGGTCCGAGGAGTCTTCGGATTGATCTTGTTCATCCTTTTCTTGTTCCTTGAGAATTTGGTTCTCAAGTGCCTTCACCTTGGTGTTCAAGACAAGATCCCTGGGCGATTTGGGATCATCCCTGAATCGGGCCCTGATAAAATTCCGGGCGACCGGGTCTTTGATCTTGTCATAGGGGTTCGCCCTTCCCTTCATGCGTCCTCCTTTTGCCAAATTGGCTCCTTTCCGGCGTAACCCCGGCTTCCGAGATTGTGGGGAGCAACGTTCTTCTTCGGCATGTCTTTCCCCCACTGCCTCAGCTTCTGCTTTGCAGCAGTGGCTTCTATGGCCGAGAATTCTTTAAAATCCTCTTCGGAAATGCTGGGCCACTTTTTGTGGATCTTGTCGAAACCGGAACCTTCTTCCTCAATCATCTTCCTAACATATGATCTCCAAGTTGCCAAGGCTTTGCCCAACTTGCCGAGGGCTTGTGTGTAGGGTGCCGGGAACTTGTATCTTGTGTGCACCTTATCAATGAGGTAGGCGACCAATCCTTCGTTGTCCTTCGCCTTTAGGTTGTCATCGTTGATTCTCCCCCATTCCCGAGCGATGCATCCAAGCTGGATGCCGTACACTTTGACATATTTTTCCGGCTTCGTAGGAAGACCACTTTTAGGGTCCACCTCTATGAATGCATGTTGGGTGGTGCCGAGCTTGTTTGGTTCCCTCTTCTTGCGTTTACGGTCTTTTCTGGCTTCGCTACCAGAAGGGCCACCCTCCTCGGCGCCACAAGTAGTGGTCCAAGCATCACCACGCTCGGCTTCGCTATCGGATGGGGCCTCCATCTCATCATCGGCCGCATGCTCGATCTCCTCGTCGTCGGCATTCTTGTACTGTGACAGCATCAACAGGTATGCATTGTCGCCTCCTGTCCGAGAACCCCCGGCCTGGTCGTTGTGAGCCATCGATCTTCGCTCTGTCGAGGAAATTATTAAGTCAAAGTTAGTACAAAAAATATAAGAAAAAACCACTTAACTAAATACTAAGGTACCCCATGAGTCCAAATTTGCCGGAATGTCGATTAACTTCCGTATCGGCAAATTCGGGTAAATGTCCTATTGTATAGCAAAAGTCATGCCAAAATTCACTGAAAATTTCGGCATGACCTTTGCTAAAAATAGGGCATATGGAGTACCCGAATTTGCCGGAACGGAAGTTAATCAACATTCCGGCAATGTCAAGGGTCTCATCGGGTACCTGCAAACATTTCATACACACATCCACCACCACAACTTCATCACAACCATCACAAATTCATCGACACCACCACCACCATGACAACAACAGAACACCACCACCACCACCACCAAGTACCACCAACATCACGACAACAACACCATCATCACCACATCCACCACCACCACATTCACATCATCGACAATCTCATCATCTCACCTGAAAACTGAATAGCAGCATCGAGGTCCTTCTCACCACCACACAACAGCATCGAGGTCCTTCTAAACTTCCTGCATATGGCAAACAATATAATTAATATTCATCCATCATTTTCTTCTTAATATTTTTTTTTGCTAAAACCAACTAACCTAAAACTTACTAAATTTTTCTAAAACTAACTAATTAACCTACACTAACTATTAATTTGACCACAAAAACAGTAGCTAAAACTAACCTAACTAACCAACTAATCCGAATTTTTGATAGCAGTAGGTAAACCTAAAATTTTCCTTTGTGGAATTTTCACAAACACCTTGCTTGCAAGGGAGAGGATGGAGGAGGAGGAAGAAATGGCAAGGAGCCAGAGGAGGGAGAGAAGGGGAGGGTGCTCACCGCAGGGAGAGGAGGGGGAGCGGCCGAAGACGGAGGTGGAGGTCGGCGGCGGCTCGGCCGGGGCGGAGAAGGACGGACGGCCGGGGCAGAGCAGGACGGACGGCCGGGTCGGGGCGCGGCTCGGCCGGGGCGGAGGACACATGGGAGGGAGGGGGAGAGGTGCAGCACAAGGGCGTGGAGCCGGGACGGCGGCACAGGCGACAACTGCGAGCGGCCGGGACGACGGCGCAGGCGACGGATGCGCGGGGGACGGCGAGACACAGGCGAGAGCGGGACGACGGATGCGTGCGCGATTGGGAGATTTTTGAGTCGATATGAAACTGCTAAGTGTAAGCTGCTCTATAGAGGATGATGCCTTAGCACTGGCGAACAAGGTATGCGGTTCGCCAGCGGTAAGGCTTACTGCTGGCGAACAGCTAACCCTGTTCGCCAGTGGTAGAAGCTCACCGCTGGCGAACAAGGTTCTGTGTTCGCCAGCGGCAAGTGATTAATTTTTTTAGTATTATATATTATTTTCCATTCTGTTTATTATTTTGTTTTCCAAATCAATTTTCCCTTTATTGATTTTCAAGTTTTCTTTTTCCTTATCTCTTTCTTGTTTTGTTTTCTAAGTCATGATTTTAAAATTGGTAAAAATAGTGACTTAATAAAATTGATAAGTTTTTTTTATTATTTAGCTTTCCCATTTATTTTCTTTTTTCCCTCTAATTTTTTCTATTTTCTTGTTTTGTTTTCCATTTCATGATTTTGAAAAAGAGTGACTTGATGAATAAAAATAATTAAGTTTCAAGGATATAAACATAATTAAGTTACACATATATATAATTAGTGCAAAATATCACATCCGTAGATCATCGATACAAGTCCGATACAAAAGAGAGATACACATCGCGCGTCTTTCTCAGCGTTTGGCATTCTTCTTGCCTTTTTTGGTCGCTGTTGCATAATTTAGCCCCACATCATGACTTCTTCTTTCGAATGGAAGACCTTGTTTAGGTAGCGTGCTTCTGCTTGTTCTTGTGGTGTATGTTGCCTTATCATCATGATCTTGATCATCGTCGATATTTGGGTCACCGAACATGTCAAACTCGTCCTTGTTGGCGACACCGTCCATTCCGACGATGTTTCTTTTGCCTCTCCTGACGACACGGCTAGGCCGTGACGGATCGGTTATGAAGAAGCATTGGGAGACGTGCTTAGCCAGTACCCATGGCTCATTTTGCGCGGTGATGTTCACGCTTGATGAATTGCTGGCTTCGGGTATAACCATGGTGGTGAATTATTTGTCTTTTGTTTGGACGGTCGACATCCTAGCCCATCTGATGCGGAACATCGGCACCTTCTCTCCAGAGTAGTTAAGCTCCTAGATCTCCTCGATCCTTCCGTAGTATCTTAACTTTTTGTCACCGGTGTAGGATTCCATTGTTACCCCTGAGTTTTGATAATCCGATGTTTTGTCCTTTTGCCCTGTGTACAAAGTGAACCCGTTGATATCATAGGCTTGAAACGTCGCGAGTTTGGGGGCGGGGCCACGTGACAAGGTTTATAAGAGTTTATCTTCCGCACTAGCTATTGGGGGCGAAGCGTCAAGCTCATCTTTGAATCAACGCAAGAAAGAGGAGTTGTGCTCTCTAATTATTTCTCCTTCTGTCCTCCACTTGCCCTGGTCAGTGTACCTCTTCTCAATCAGGATCTTGTGCTTTTCCACCCAAATATTGACAATTTGAATGTGTTGGAGAGCCACTAAGTTTGACCTGTTAAAATCGGTGCGTCGAGAAGCGTTGTACACATGCAACTCCCTCCGGCCATTTTTGTGACCTACTCCATCGAGCTTGCCAATGTGCTTGTTTTCAGGCAAACCAACAGGGTCCTCCCCGTCTAGAAAATTCATGCAGAATGAGGTGCACTCTTCGGTAAGAAAGCCCAGAACGATGCTTCCATCCGGATCGGCCCTATTACGAACGAATCCTTTGATGACCCCGTTCATCCTTTCGAACGGCATCATGTTGTGCTGGAACAACGGCCCGAGATGGATGATATCATCCACGATATGGACCAACAGATGCACACAGATGTCAAAGAATGCGGGTGGGAAGTACATCTCAAGCTCACATAGTATCACGACGATCTCTTCCTGCAGCCTTGAGAGTTGCTTCCCGGTAATTGCCTTTCAAGAGATCACGTTGAAGAAGTTACAGAGGCCAAAAAGGGTTTCATGGACGTGCTTGTCCATTATCCCTCGGATCGCAACCAGAAGTATCTACGTCATCATCACTTGACAGTCATGAGACTTCATCCCGCTGACCTTTTGTTTCTGCGGGTCTAAAAATCTGCTTATTAGCCCCGAGTAACCCAAAGGCACTTTGACTCCTAGAAGGCACTTGATCAATTGTTCGATCTTGTTCGGACTTAGAGTGAAGCAGGAGGGGGGGCAGTAATAGTCATTCCTCTTAACCCTTTTGCCCTTGGGACCGTCCGTCTTGTCTTCCGATTGGTCATGATCAATAGCCGGGCGTCCTCCGTGAAGCTCTTCCCTGATACCCATATGTATCAGGTCGCTTCTTGCTTTCGGCCCATCTTTCGTACTCTCCGGCATGTTGAGCAGAGTGCCAAACAGAATCTCGAACACATTCTTCATGATATGCATTAGATCTAGGCAATGAGGCGTACCGAGGATGGGACAGTACGGCAAGTCCAAAAACACGGACCTCGTCTTCCATACATCCAGGAGTGGTTTTGGCGCCTTTTGCTTCTTTCCTGGCCGAGGGCACTCTTCCCATTCATTCAGCAAATCATATATTTATCGCCGCACCTCTTACATGGAGGTCCCCGGAGCTCTTCTTCACCGTTAAAAAGGTCTCCACGCCTTCTCCACGAGTCTTTAATGTGTAGCCACCTTCGATGGCCAATGTAGAAGGTTTTTGAAGACCCGGGATCTTTCTGGAGCTGGTGAAATGTCGGGTCATCCATGCACCTCACACATCCGTTATGTCTATGGCACACCTCGCCTAAGACGTATCCGTAGCTGGGATAGTCGTGCACCATACAGAGCAAGGCGGCTCTCATAGGAAAATATTCTTCTGCGAGGGCGTCCCATGTGTTGACCTCACCTTCCTCCCATAACGTGTGTAGCTCATCTTTCAGTAGCTTCAGATACAGATTGAAGTCGGTGCCCGGTTGTTTTGGCCCTTGAATGAGCATGCTCATGTGTATGTACTTCCTCTTCACGCACAGCCACGGTGGGAGGTTGTATATCCATACGAACACGGGCCAGGTGCTATGTGTGCTGCTCTGGTTGCCAAACGGATTGATCCCATCGGTGCTCGCACCCAACCTAATGTTCCGTGGCTCTGCCCCGAAAGTTGGATATTCATCGTCCAATGCTTTCCATTGGCATGCATCTGAAAGGTGTGTCAGATTTACCTTTTCATTCCGCTCTGGATCTCTCAGAACTTTCTCCCTTCTCTTCGCGTGCCAACGCATGAGCTTTGCTTCCTTGCGGTCCGCGAAATAGCGCCGCAGACGGGGGATGAGGGGAAAGTACCACACAACTTTTCGAGGAGCTTTATTCCTCCCTTTCTTGTATCGAGCAGCCTTGCACACCGGATATGTGGTCTTATCCGCGTCCCCTTCCCGAAAGATGTAGCAGTCATTGATGCACACGTGGTATTTTTCGTGCGGTAGATGAAAGGGGCACACGATTTTCATGGCCTCATCACAACTTTTAGGACACATGTTCTCCTTCGGAAGCTTGCTCTGCCAGTATTGCAGACTTGCGTCGAGGCTTACGTCGCTCCATTTGTATCTTCCCTTCATGTGCAGAACATCGAGCGCTACTTTCAAGCGGGAGTCATCCGGTTCGCAATCTGGATACAAAGGAGTATTCGAGTCTATCTCTAGTTGCGCCAGTTTAGATTGCTCTCTTGTGGCAGATCTGGGGTTAGTCATCTTCTTGAGAAGCAGTTCTTTGAGATGAGTGTCCCGCACGACTGTAGTTAGCGGTGCCCGCGTGTCCTCGTATTCCTTCGTTACGTGTTGCTCATCACTGTCTTCTCCAGCATATATATCATGGTGCGGATGAGCAGGCTCTTGATCATCTTCTTGCACCTCGTTGTCATCATTGACCTGCTGCCATTCCTGATCATTTCCTGCCGCTGCCTCATGGATTTCATCATCATCTTCATCATCACTTATCCACTGAGTGTGCCCCTCCATGAAACCACGCCTGAGCAGGTGCTCCAGCAACTGTCCGCTAAAGGGGTCGAGGGCGCCCTCTAGTCTGCATTTTCGACACGGACATTGTATCATTTTGCGATTATTTCGTAACATGTCTTCCATCGCGTGCCTCAAGTATCTATTCACGACACGTTCGCTCAAAGTGACCATTGTCGCCTGCATGGTGTAGAACAAATAATACAATTATTAGAACCATATATATATATCGTTTTTCACGAAAAAAATCGGCATGACCTTCCTAGAAATAGGACCTAAGAGGGAGTGCCAAAATTTGCCGAGACGGAAATTAATCAACATCCCGGCAAAATATTGGCAACTCATTTTAATTTCAGAAAAAATCATTAATTCCGATCCATTCCGACAAATTTTGGTCAAATTTCACAAAAAATCATTAATTTCGGTCCATTCCGACATATTTTGGTCAAATTTCAAAAAAATCATTAATTTAATTTATTATATAAAAATCAATCCACCGTAATTAGGTGACCACAAGTACGAGATGCTTGCAGCTAGAACGATGTGTAATGCTTGCAGCTAGAACGATGTGTTGGAGACAGAGAGAGAGATAGGACTAGATCTAGAGTTGTGGAGGTAGGTGAGGCTAGATCTATCAACTAAATTAGTTTTTATTGGTTGAAACTAGAGGAAATGATGGGGGGTGGCATTTAATGGAGTAGCAACAATGGGGAGTGAAGAGGAGAAGAAAGTGCAATAATGGAGAGGAGAAAGGGGGCTGGTCAGGTTGGTGAAAATGCTAGGAAATCACTGGCGAACAAGCGGAAGGTTCGCCAGTGGTACATGTCTTACCACTGGCGAACTGTGTGCGCGCTTCGCCAGTGGTAAACGCGGGACCGGGGGACCCCAGCGGGACCATCTACCGCTGGCGAACCACGTCCGCTGTTCGCCAGTGGTACCTAACTTAGCGCCGGTGAACAGGAACATGCGTTCGCCAGCGGTAGATGGCCCCGCTCAGTACGCCCGGGTGCGCATTTGCCACTGGCGAAGCGCGCACACAGTTTGCCAGTGGTAAGACATGTACCACTGGCAAATCAGGTTTATAGTTCGCCAGCGGTACTTACCACTAGCGAACACGTTTTATTCATTCGCCAGTGAGTGGCTGGCGGCTATAGCCCTTTTCCTACTAGTGGGATAAACGATCGATGACGACCCAGTTGGCATTATTGCCCTTTTGTGACCTTGGAAAGCCAGTGATGAAATCCATACCAACTTCATCCCATTTCCACTCGGGAATGGCTATGGGGCGAAGAGTACCCACTGCCTTTGATGTTCAGCTTTCACACGGCGACAAACATCACATTCAGCCACATATTCGGCAATTTCTCGCTTCATGCAAGACCACCAGAATTGACGGCGAAGATCTTGGTACATCTTGGTACTATCCGGATGAATGGAAATGGGTGATTCATGAGCTTCTAAGAGTATCACACCTTTTCTATTCCCACTCTTGGGCACCACTAGACGGTCACCAAAGTAAACAACACCGTTGTCATCCAACAGAAAAACTACTGGCCTTCCCATTAGCTATTTTCTCTTTGATTTTGAGGATTTCAGCATCAAGATGCTGGGCTGCCTTGATTTCATCCTCAAGAGTGGACTTGATCTCTAAATTTGCCAGAAATCCGGAAGGAACAATCTCCAGATTCAAACAGGCAAACTCCTCATGAAGGGCAGGTTGGGCCTTTTCAACCATCAGAGTGTTGCAATAAGCATCTGCCACAACGTTGGCCTTGCCGGGCTGATAGTTGAGGGTAACATCATAGTCCTTGATCAATTCCAACCATCTTCTCTCTCTGAGATTCAGATCTGGCTGGGTGAAAAGATATTTCAGACTTTGATGATCGGAGAAGATTTCGCAACGGTTGCCCAACAGGTAGGGCCTCCATTGCTTCAGAGCATGAACCACGGCAGCAAGCTCTAGATCATGAGTTGGATAATTGTGCTCATGCGGTTTAAGTTGGCGAGAAGCATAGGCTACCACATGGCCTTCTTGCATTAGCACACAGCCCAAGCCTTGCAACGAGGCGTCACAATAGACAACAAAGTCCTTGTGTGTGTCAGGAAGGACAAGCACAGGTGTAACGCCCCGACCCCGGAATTATACAGAGAGGCTATGAATCCGACACAACCATCAATGTATAAGACAAAGATCGAGACTTGTGGAACAGAACTGGCACAAAGCATGACTCTACGACACACAAGTATAGCAACTCATATAACGAGAAGAATACAAATATTACAAGCAAAAGGATCGCAGATCCAACAATTCAACAAGCGGAAGCGGGTAGTGTTGTCTAACAACAAGAAGCAAAATATGGCCTAAGAGGCCTACAATAAACATCATCCCAGCCAGCTTGTTCCACGGTCCCAAGTTGCCACCTGGGAACCCCAGACTAGTAGTCGACGTCAACGAAGAACCCACCTAGTTGCTCGGTGTCGTCCTCCTCTGAAATACAAAATCATAGAGGCAGCAAAGAGAGACTGAGTACGATGTACTCGCAAGTTTAGTAGGGCGATATAGGCCCAATGACTGACGGAGGCTCTAAAGCTGTTTATGTATTTCTTTTGCATAAAGCTAATTTTAATAAACCGAAAATATAAAGTGACACATGGCATTCGTCTACTCAGAATATTTTTATAAAGGGGTAAGAGAGTAACACTTTCATCTTCGGTTCTCGGCGAACCTACTTGCAACCATCACCACTCATCTCACACAAAGGCACTCCCTCGACTCACCCTCGAGGAAATGAACCTTTATCTCATGTTTGTTATGCAACCTCTAGCTGCCATATCAATTAGGTTAACGTTGTCTATGATCTTATATCCGATACCAAAATTGTCCATAACCGTGGACACGGCTTTTCGAAAAGATTATCCCTGCAGGGGTGTACTAATTTACCCATTGGTACCGTCCGGCTCACCTGAGTGGCCCTCTTCCGGGGAAGGCCGGCAAGCGGGCGCGGTTAAACCTTTACCTCACGTGAGAATATCCAAGAGTCATCTGTGGCCACAGGACAGGTTCAGCGCTCCCAGCGCCCTGCCCCATCGCCACGCCCTAAACACAAATCCTCATCAACATCATCTTTCCACTCACACGCAAATGGAAAACCGAACTAGAGGACCCTTGGATACGCCCGCACAAGTTATTCGGTCAGTAAGGCGCCCATACACCCACCAATGGCAGCACGCTCATCTTGGTTCAAGAGGTAAAGAACTCGCACCTAGGGGCTGGAGTGAGGCAAAACACCATCCCCGATGGCAACTCACCCAAGCCTACTTAGCATTTTAATTAAGCACCACACATATCCACCAAGTCCGCATCATTCCATCTTCAACAACAATTATGGAAATAAACAACGGACACAACTAGTATTGCAACTAAGCATGTCTAAGCATGGATAAGCATATAACCGACAATTATAAATCGTATCCGGCCAACACATCAACACTAGGGTTCATAGATAGGGATACATGTGATTGGGTCGGGGAAGAGACATGCATTCATAGGATTCTATATATTTACACAAAGAGATATTTGAACCGCATGCAATATTATGGTGGATAAAATAATTTGATAAAATCATGGGATGCTAGATGCCAAGAAGGTTAGGTTATCTCTTGCCTTGCTGCCCTGGCGCGGAGTACTGCTCGTCGGGGTAGTTATCGGTAACCTCGACTCCGGAATCTATCGATACCCAAAGAAAAATACAAAGCACACATAAATCACACGATCACAAGGTGCAATGCGCAAACACATGATGACATGTCCAATTGATGCAAAGATATCATTATCTGAATTAGATTGCAACATTAAATGAGGGGCCAAATAATTAGTGCAATTATTTGGAACCAACCCCATATTTATCTTAGTGGCCACATTCTTTATAAAATCTTAAATTATTATAGAGGTGGCTCAAATATGCATGAACATGACATGAATGGATAGGGTTCGTCATTCCGATCATTTCGGTAATTTATTTGTCATTTTCGGAGTACCGATGAATAAATAGCAAATTAAAGAAATAAATGAATTTAATTCATTTAATCAAATTATGAATAACAACAAATAAAAGTTTGTGATCATGATGGAATGAGTTCACAACTTGATTGCACTGGAGGTGTGGATCACATTGATATTTGAATCATGAATTTTGGACAAATAAATAGAAAGTTATGAATTTCCCAATTTGGGTATTAAATAACCCATTTTAGGAATTCTTGAATAACCAAAATAATATAAATCCAAAAGAAGGTTACAAAGATTTCAAGTAGTAGAGATTGTTTTTGTGCTCAACATGGTATTTCATTTGCCAAATTTGGACCATTAGTTGAAAAGTTATGAATTATTTGAATTCCAAAATGTTTTTCCAAAATCGCAGGAAACACTGTAAGGGCCGGCCTCCAAACCGGCCCAGACCGGGGTGCAGGCCGGGGAGGTGCCAGAAGCCTCCGGCCTCTGGACCGGCCCAGTCCGGGGCTTAGGCCGGGCCCATGCCCGAAGGAACCGGCCTCGGTGCCGGCCCAGGCCGGGTCAAGGGCCGGGGAGGCATCGGAAGCCTCCGGCCTGGTGACCGGTTTCGGCCGGTGCCCAGGCCGGGCTAGCACGCACGCACGCGTGTGTCAGCGGCGAGACGCGGTGGCCGGCAACGATCGACGCCGGGAGAGGGGGAGGGGGCACGGGAAGAGGCCAGGAAGGAGGAGGAGCTCACCAGGGACCCTAAGGTGCGGTCGGCGACGGCGAGGGGCGGCGGGATCGCCGGAAATCCGGCCGGCGGGGACGCGGCCGTGGCGGGAGGTCGGGGACGATCTCGTCGATCCGGGCCACCCCGGCTCAATTCTTCGCTACGGAAGGGGGAGGAAGAGGAGGCGAAACGGGTGGCGGCCTTCGATATACGCGAGAGCGACCGAAACGACGGCGGCGAGCTCGACACGGTGGCGGCTACGGAGGAGCTCGGGAGAGGGGAGAGAGAGCGAGACGAGGGGGGCAGAGGGGGAAAAAGGACAGGGGGCAGGTGGGGGGTCCTCGTCCACCATCACACACGGCCAGGAGAGGGTGGGCGGCGGCATGGCGCGGCCAGCTCGGCAGCATGGCGCGGCCAGCTCGGAAGCATGGCGCCAGGACGCCATTGTCCACGGTGGAGGGAGAGAGGGAAAAGGAAAATTACGAAGAGGTCCCTAGAATTTTTGAATAAACCTCAAACAAGTCCAGCAGTAGGATTCAGCCAATTAATTAGGGCACCAAGACATTTTCTAAAAACCCAGAAAAATTCATAGAGGCTAGGATTACCTGTTAGAACCACCACAAAAATTGGTGAGGTCAAATAAATTGGTTTGCCCAAAATTTGTTCAAAGCTTTTAGTTTTAGGCATTTTTGATAAATAGCTAAAAACCTCTAATTGGAGCAATTAACCATTTCCAAAAATAGTGAAATTAAACATGGTGGCTCCCAACACAATAAATAAGCACTCCATGAATTTAGTTTGAATTTTTGGAGAGCTTAAATTGGTTCCAAAAGTGTAGTTTGAATTAAGCCAAAATGAATTCTCATATTTAGTTCCCAATTGACAAAACTTGAAATTTGAGAATTGAGGATAAGAGGCAAATAGGGAACTTCCTAAACAAGTTGGAAGTCCAAGAATGGTTGGTTGACAAAAAGGGCAAAACATTTGGTTGGAGGTTTTGGGAAGGTTGGCTTCCCATTACAATTTGATTTCCAAAACAAGGTGCATTTGTTAGAAATGACAAGTTCACATGCATGCCATGATGCAAAGGATGCAAAGCAAAAGTGGAAAAATTCTTCGTATTTTTCATAACCAAGTTAGGGCTGTTACAATTCTACCCCCCTTACAGGAATCTCGTCCCGAGATTCTAGGCTTGAGTGAAGAAGGCGGGGTATTCCTGACGAAGACTAGTTTCTCGCTCCCATGTGGCTTCTTCCTCGGAATGATTGGACCATTGAACTTTGAGGAACTTGATAGACTTGTTGCGGGTTTTCCTCTCCGCTTCATCCAAGATGCGGATAGGATGCTCGCGGTAGGTCAAATCATCTTGAATGTCCAATGTTTCATGATCAACCCCACGGATGGGATCCTTGAAACACCGGCGGAGTTGGGAAACATGGAACACATCATGAACATCCGGGAAATTTGAGGGCAACTCAAGTTGATAGGAGAGATCTCCTCGCTTGGCTAGGATGGTGAAAGGGCCAACAAAGCGAGGTGCCAATTTGCCCTTGATTCCAAAGCGACGAACGCCTCGGAGAGGGGAGACTCGAAGATAGGCCTTATCACCAATTTCATAGTGGACCTCTTGATGATGCTTGTCATAGTAGCTCTTCTGACGAGATTGAGCAGCCTTAAGATTCTCATGAATAACACGGACTTTCTCTTCGGCTTCATTGATCACATCCGGACCGAAGAGTGACCTCTCCCCGGTTTCAGACCAATTGAGAGGAGTCCGGCATTTTCTCCCATAAAGGACCTCGAAGGGAGCCATTTGCAAGCTGGCTTGATAGCTGTTGTTGTAGGAGAACTCGGCGAGAGGGAGGTAGTTTTCCCAACTCTTGCCGAAGGAGATGACACAAGCCCGAAGCATGTCCTCAAGAACTTGATTTACTCTTTCAGTTTGACCGTCTGTTTGAGGATGATAGGCGGTGCTGAAATTGAGACGGGTTCCAAGAGCCTCTTGGAAACTTTGCCAAAACTTGGACGTAAATAAGCTTCCACGGTCGGAGATGATCCTCAAAGGAACCCCATGCAAAGGAACAATCCGGGACATATATAACTCCGCCAACTTAGCAGCATTGATATCCTCCCGAACCGGAATGAAATGGGCAACCTTTGACAATCGGTCGATGATGACCCAAATCGCATTGTTGCCCTTTTGTGACTTTGGAAAACCGGTGATGAAATCCATACCAATCTCATCCCATTTCCATTCGGGAACGGCTATGGGGCGGAGGGTACCAGCTGGCTTTTGATGTTCAGCTTTCACCCGGCGACAGACGTCGCATTCAGCAACAAACTCGGCGATCTCGCGCTTCATGCAAGACCACCAGAATTGAGGGCGCAGATCTTGATACATTTTAGTGCTACCCGGGTGAATAGAGATGGGTGACTCATGAGCTTCAGAGAGTATCAACTCCCTCACATTTCCACTCTTGGGCACCACTAGGCGGTCACCGAAATAGACCACCCCATTGTCATCAACCAAGAAACAATTGGCCTTCCCATTTGCGATCTTTTCTTTGATCTCGAGGATTTCAGGATCATTGTGTTGGGCGGCCTTGATATCATCCTCGAGAGTGGATTTGATCTCAAGGTTAGCTAGAAAGCCCGAAGGAACAATTTCCAGATTCAATTTGGCAAATTCCTCGTGGAGAGCCGGTTGGGCCTTCTCAACCATCACGGTATTGCAATAGGCTTTGCGGCTCAGAGCATCCGCCACGACATTCGCCTTGCCGGGCTGATAGTTGAGGGTCACATCATAGTCCTTTATCAATTCCAGCCATCTCCTCTGCCTCAGGTTCAGATCCGGTTGGGTGAATAAATACTTCAGACTTTGATGGTCGGAGTAGATCTCGCAACGGTTGCCCAAGAGGTAGGGCCTCCATTGCTTCAGAGCATGTACCACGGCGGCAAGCTCTAGATCATGAGTTGGATAGTTTTGCTCATGTGGCTTGAGTTGACGGGAAGCATAAGCGACCACATGGCCCTCTTGCATCAAGACACATCCCAAGCCTTGGAGAGATGCATCGCAATAGACGACAAAGTCCTTGGCGGTATCGGGAAGGACCAGCACCGGAGTGGTAGTGAGCTTGACCTTGAGGGTTTGGAAACTCTCTTCGGCCTTGTCTGACCACACAAATTGTTTGCCCTTCTTGAGTAGCTCAGTCAGCGCTTTGGCTATTTTAGAAAAGCCCTCGATAAATCGGCGGTAATAACCCGCCAATCCAAGGAAGCTTCGGATATCTTTGACGGATTTGGGAGTTGGCCAATCCAGGATGGCCTGAATCTTGTCTGGTATCACCGCTACTCCGGCAGCTGACACCACATGACCGAGAAAGATGAGCTCCTTCAGCCAAAACTCACATTTAGAGAACTTGGCATATAGACGGTGATCACGGAGCTTGGTCAGAACGAGTCGAAGATGCTCAGCATGCTCGTCTTCGGTCTTGGAGTACACAAGGATGTCATCGATGTAGATGATGACGAACTTGTCGAGGTACTCGTGGAAGATGGAGTTCATTAGCCTCATGAATGTAGCCGGAGCATTAGTGAGGCCGAAGGACATGACGGTGTATTCATATAACCCATAGCGGGTAGTGAAGGCCGTCTTCGGGATATCCTCCTTTCGGATTTTTATTTGATGGTAGCCTGACCTCAAATCCATCTTGGAGAACACCGTGGCTCCAGCCAGTTGATCGAACAAGTCGGTTATTCGAGGAATTGGATACTTGTTCTTGATGGTCACCGCATTGAGAGGGCGGTAGTCAACGACCAGTCGAGGAACATTTGTATCCCTCTTCTTGACAAAGATAACCGGGCAGCCCCAAGGTGAGCTACTCGGCCGGATGAACTCTTTTTCAAGCAGCTCATCAAGTTGCTTCTTCAACTCAGCTAGCTCTTCCGTTGGCATACGGTAGGGCGTCTTGGAAACTGGGGCGGTTCCCGGAACTAGCTCAATCACAAACTCCACGCTGCGATCGGGTGGCATGCCGGGCAATTCCTCCGGAAAGACATCGGGGAAATCACACACCACAGCGACTTCAGTCATATCAGGCGGGGTGATTCCTTCCAGGAAATAAAGACTGATCTCCGGCGAGAGAGGAGTGGCTGCGGAAGGAGTTGCAGAGGTTGGGGACCAATAACGCACTTCCCCATACCTTGGGTGGAACACTGTGACAGTCTTGGCAGCACAATCCAGGTTTGCCTGATATTTCACTAGCCAATCCATGCCCAGAATAACATCGATACCCTCTGACCTCAGGGCTATCAATGAGAACGGAAAAGGGACTGACCCAACGGCTATTTGAACATCGGGAGATATCCAATTGGTACGCCAACTAGAGCCCGGGGTCTTGACCACTAACGGGGGATCCATCATCACAAATGGTATTTGATGGTTGTGTGCATATGATATGGATATGAACGAATGCGAAGCTCCAGAATCAAACAATACTGAAGTTGGATATGTGTTGATTCGAAGCGTACCCATGAGAACTCCGGGGTCCTCCTCAACGCCTTCAGCCGAGACGTGGTTCAGGCGGCCACGGCTGACGGTGGTAGCCTTGGCGGCTGGAGTAGAGGGTGCTGGTGCAGGTGCTGAGGGAGCCGGTGCCTTCTGGGGACACTCCCTGGAGTAGTGCCCCGGCTGGCCACAAGCGAAGCAAGTGAGCCCCGGTGGTGCAGGTAGTCGAGGTCGAAAACCGCCTCCAGCCGCACCCAAGGTCGAAGTAGCTGGGCGAGGCGGAGGTGGCAGGTACCCGGTGGGCTTCAGCGCGAAGGGCGCCTTTGGCACGGCGCTGAAAGGCACGAAGACCTTGCGCTTCTTGCCCCCAGATGAGGAAGAGCTCTGGTGGTCGGTGGGAACGGGCCTCTTAGAAGCCTCTAGCTCCTTCCTACCTTGCTCCATGGTGAGAGCCTGGTTGTAGAGTTCTTGGTAGGAGGTGAACTTGAAGGGCAGGAGCTCGTATCGGAGACGAGGTGCGAGCCCCTTGCGGAAGAGGTATTGCTTGTCCTCATCATTCGTCACGTCCCGAGGGGCGTAACGGGAGAGGTGGTTGAACTCACGTCCATAGGACTGGACGTCCATGCGTCCCTGGGTTAGGTCCAGGAACTCCCGCCTCTTGAGCTCGAGGATGGGCTTGGGGATGTACGCCGCACGGAAAGCGGCGCGGAACTCCTCCCAAGTGACAACATGGCCTGCGGCAACCATGGCCACGTGGCTCTCCCACCAGGAGCCGGCGGCTCCTTCTAGAAGGTAGGTGGCGAAGTTGACATGTTCTGCCGCCGGAACGTGAAGAGCGGCGAACTTGCGCTCGATAGCCCGAAGCCAATCATCCGCATCAAGCGGCTCCTTAGCCTCGGAGAAAGTGGGAAGGTTGGGACCGCAAGAACTGGTTGAGAGTGGTGCAGTCCGTGTTCCTCCTGGCCCCCTGCTGGACCAGCTGCTCGAGCAACCGCTCATTGCGCAGACGGTTTTGCTCGATAGCCATCATCACCTCCGCCATTGAGGGTGGCGGCGGTGGGTCAGGGCTGCTATGTTCCCCACGACGGGTAGGAGCCATTCTGGAGAATTGGAACAACGACAAGTTAGTAACCAATTCTGACAGTTAAGGTAGATCACTAGTTGCTCCCAGATATGGATATTTAAGAAGCAATAAACACCAAAGACAGATTTTAAGCAACCACGGTGACATCACGTCATCGTGGCGATAACAAACGGATTTAACGGACTCGAGACATAACTGGACGGTAAGAACCCCAACCCCGAGAACCTAAACATCGACACCAAGCACAAAACAAATAGAGGTAAGAATCAGAGTAGAGCGAGTTGGATGAGAAGCAAAAAGAATCCTAAGAAGGTTTTCACAACTCATTTTTAGGTTGAAAATAATTTTCACTAGACTCGACATCGACCAAAAGAAAGGGTTTCCTACAGGCAGTCCTGCTCTGATACCAACTTGTAACGCCCCGACCCCGGAATTATACAGAGAGGCTATGAATCCGACACAACCATCAATGTATAAGACAAAGATCGAGACTTGTGGAACAGAACTGGCACAAAGCATGACTCTACGACACACAAGTATAGCAACTCATATAACGAGAAGAATACAAATATTACAAGCAAAAGGATCGCAGATCCAACAATTCAACAAGCGGAAGCGGGTAGTGTTGTCTAACAACAAGAAGCAAAATATGGCCTAAGAGGCCTACAATAAACATCATCCCAGCCAGCTTGTTCCACGGTCCCAAGCTGCCACCTGGGAACCCCAGACTAGTAGTCGACGTCAACGAAGAACCCACCTAGTTGCTCGGTGTCGTCCTCCTCTGAAATACAAAATCATAGAGGCAGCAAAGAGAGACTGAGTACGATGTACTCGCAAGTTTAGTAGGGCGATATAGGCCCAATGACTGACGGAGGCTCTAAAGCTGTTTATGTATTTCTTTGCATAAAGCTAATTTTAATAAACCGAAAATATAAAGTGACACATGGCATTCGTCTACTCAGAATATTTTTATAAAGGGGTAAGAGAGTAACACTTTCATCTTCGGTTCTCGGCGAACCTACTTGCAACCATCACCACTCATCTCACACAAAGGCACTCCCTCGACTCACCCTCGAGGAAATGAACCTTTATCTCATGTTTGTTATGCAACCTCTAGCTGCCATATCAATTAGGTTAACGTTGTCTATGATCTTATATCCGATACCAAAATTGTCCATAACCGTGGACACGGCTTTTCGAAAAGATTATCCCTGCAGGGGTGTACTAATTTACCCATTGGTACCGTCCGGCTCACCTGAGTGGCCCTCTTCCGGGGAAGGCCGGCAAGCGGGCGCGGTTAAACCTTTACCTCACGTGAGAATATCCAAGAGTCATCTGTGGCCACAGGACAGGTTCAGCGCTCCCAGCGCCCTGCCCCATCGCCACGCCCTAAACACAAATCCTCATCAACATCATCTTTCCACTCACACGCAAATGGAAAACCGAACTAGAGGACCCTTGGATACGCCCGCACAAGTTATTCGGTCAGTAAGGCGCCCATACACCCACCAATGGCAGCACGCTCGTCTTGGTTCAAGAGGTAAAGAACTCGCACCTAGGGGCTGGAGTGAGGCAAAACACCATCCCCGATGGCAACTCACCCAAGCCTACTTAGCATTTTAATTAAGCACCACACAGTATCCACCAAGTCCGCATCATTCCATCTTCAACAACAATTATGGAAATAAACAACGGACACAACTAGTATTGCAACTAAGCATGTCTAAGCATGGATAAGCATATAACCGACAATTATAAATCGTATCCGGCCAACACATCAACACTAGGGTTCATAGATAGGGATACATGTGATTGGCTCGGGGAAGAGACATGCATTCATAGGATTCTATATATTTACACAAAGAGATATTTGAACCGCATGCAATATTATGGTGGATAAAATAATTTGATAAAATCATGGGATGCTAGATTCCAAGAAGGTTAGGTTATCTCTTGCCTTGCTGCCCTGGCGCGGAGTACTGCTCGTCGGGGTAGTTATCGGTAACCTCGACTCCGGAATCTATCGATACCCAAAGAAAAATACAAAGCACACATAAATCACACGATCACAAGGTGCAATGCGCAAACACATGATGACATGTCCAATTGATGCAAAGATATCATTATCTGAATTAGATTGCAACATTAAATGAGGGGCCAAATAATTAGTGCAATTATTTGGAACCAACCCCATATTTATCTTAGTGGCCACATTCTTTATAAAATCTTAAATTATTATAGAGGTGGCTCAATATGCATGAACATGACATGAATGGATAGGGTTCGTCATTCCGATCATTTCGGTAATTTATTTGTCATTTTCGGAGTACCGATGAATAAATAGCAAATTAAAGAAATAAATGAATTTAATTCATTTAATCAAATTATGAATAACAACAAATAAAAGTTTGTGATCATGATGGAATGAGTTCACAACTTGATTGCACTGGAGGTGTGGATCACATTGATATTTGAATCATGAATTTTGGACAAATAAACAGAAAGTTATGAATTTCCCAATTTGGGTATTAAATAACCCATTTTAGGAATTCTTGAATAACCAAAATAATATAAATCCAAAAGAAGGTTACAAAGATTTCAAGTAGTAGAGATTGTTTTTCTGCTCAACATGGTATTTCATTTGCCAAATTTGGACCATTAGTTGAAAAGTTATGAATTATTTGAATTCCAAAATGTTTTTCCAAAATCGCAGGAAACACTGTAAGGGCCGGCCTCCAAACCGGCCCAGACCGGGGTGCAGGCCGGGGAGGTGCCAGAAGCCTCCGGCCTCTGGACCGGCCCAGTCCGGGGCTTAGGCCGGGCCCATGCCCGAAGGAACCGGCCTCGGTGCCGGCCCAGGCCGGGTCAAGGGCCGGGGAGGCATCGGAAGCCTCCGGCCTGGTGACCGGTTTCGGCCGGTGCCCAGGCCGGGCTAGCACGCACGCACGCGTGTGTCAGCAGCGAGACGCGGTGGCCGGCGACGATCGACGCCGGGAGAGGGGGAGGGGGCACGGGAAGAGGCCAGGAAGGAGGAGGAGCTCACCAGGGACCCTAAGGTGCGGTCGGCGACGGCGAGGGGCGGCGGGATCGCCGGAAATCCGGCCGGCGGGGACGCGGCCGTGGCGGAGGTCGGGGACAATCTCGTCAATCCGGGCCACCCCGGCTCAATTCTTCGCTACGGAAGGGGGAGGAAGAGGAGGCGAAACGGGTGGCGGCCTTCGATCTACGCGAGAGCGACCGAAACGACGGCGGCGAGCTCGACACGGTGGCGGCTACGGAGGAGCTCGGGAGAGGGGAGAGAGAGCGAGACGAGGGGGGCAGAGGGGGAAAAAGGACAGGGGGCAGGTGGGGGGTCCTCGTCCACCATCACACACGGCCAGGAGAGGGTGGGCGGCGGCATGGCGCGGCCAGCTCGGAGGCATGGCGCCAGGACGCCATTGTCCACGGTGGAGGGAGAGAGGGAAAAGGAAAATTACGAAGAGGTCCCTGGAATTTTTGAATAACCTCAAACAAGTCCAGCAGTAGGATTCAGCCAATTAATTAGGGCACCAAGACATTTTCTAAAAACCCAGAAAAATTCATAGAGGCTAGGATTACCTGTTAGAACCACCACAAAAATTGGTGAGGTCAAATAAATTGGTTTGCCCAAAATTTGTTCAAAGCTTTTAGTTTTAGGCATTTTTGATAAATAGCTAAAAACCTCTAATTGGAGCAATTAACCATTTCCAAAAATAGTGAAATTAAACATGGTGGCTCCCAACAATAAATAAGCACTCCATGAATTTAGTTTGAATTTTTGGAGAGCTTAAATTGGTTCCAAAAGTGTAGTTTGAATTAAGCCAAAATGAATTCTCATATTTAGTTCCCAATTGACAAAACTTGAAATTTGAGAATTGAGGATAAGAGGCAAATAGGGAACTTCCTAAACAAGCTGGAAGTCCAAGAATGGTTGGTTGACAAAAAGGGCAAAACATTTGGTTGGAGGTTTTGGGAAGGTTGGCTTCCCATTACAATTTGATTTCAAAACAAGGTGCATTTGTTAGAAATGACAAGTTCACATGCATGCCATGATGCAAAGGATGCAAAGCAAAAGTGGAAAAATTCTTCGTATTTTTCATATCCAAGTTAGGGCTGTTACAAGAATACACCATTGGCTAACTTCTGGTAGTGAGGGTAGCGCTGCTTTGAATCTGAGAACACCTCGCTAATGAAATAGACAGGGCGCTGATCCGGCCATTGCTTCCCTTCCTCTAGGCGCTCCACTACAATGATGGCACTTATCACGAAATTCGTGGCCGACATGTAGAGGAGAAGCGGCTCTTTTTCCCTCGGAGCTGCTAAGATTGGAGCATGCGTCAATGTATACTTCAGCTGTGCCAAAGCTGCCTCTGCTTCCTCTGTCCAAACAAAATTGTCCGACTTTTTGAGGAGCTTGTATAATGGCAATGCCTTGTCACCAAGCCGGCTAATGAATTGGCTTACAGCCGCGGCAGAACC